>JAMRYI010001442.1:0-24735 GCA_029231635.1 Ditylenchus weischeri
GCGGTGGCGGCGGTGGCGGCGGTGGCGGCGGTGGCGGCGGTGGCGGCGGCAAAATTTAGCAAAATTTTTTCACCGGCGGCGACACCGCCGGCGGTATTGACGTTGCCGCCGCCGGCGGTGGCGGCGGCGGCGGTGGTTGTTTTTCAGAGATGCACAACTATGGTCATGTTCGCAAATCCTTTGGTCTTTTCTAATCTTTCCTATAGGTCTTTTCTGAAGCCTGGTCAGCTCTTCCTGAATACGGCCATGGCCAAACACCGAAAATACTTTCATTGGGAGCGGGAACCTTTCAAGAAGAAAAAAATTCGTGAAAAACATAATAAAACAATTGTTTTAGTGTTAAAGCCAGCATGTTTGAGACAACGTTCCCATAAAGTTAGCGTTTTTACTGCATAATTTGAAACAAATAAAAAATCTAGATCAGTGTTCATGATGCCAACATTCTAGTAGCCAATTGTCTGGAAGTGGAGGTACATACACTACATTTTCATAAGTATCATCTTTTGTATTCACAACTTCTTTTATTGAGGTGATCTCGGCCCAATTTATTTCACTGCTTAGTCCCAAGCAATCTACTTCCTGGATCTCTTCTGTAGCTCTAGACCTATATGACCTGCCAAATGACACTGTGCGAGATAAATATAGCACTGTGGAAGTCACTTCGGATGGCTACAACACATTCTACCCCAAGAATAAATTTGTATTTGAGAAAGTAAGTTGAATTACTAACAGGAAAAACCTTCAAATTGAAGCGGCTATTAAGACTGCATGTTAATTTTATCTAATTTTAAAGTTCTGGTTGTTGTCTTTGACAAAAAGGTATAACAGCGATCGGATACAAATTGTGATCGGATACAGTGATCGGATACAATTGCGATCGGATACAGCGATCGGATACTACTGCGATCAGATACAGTGATCACTGGTGATTAATTATGTCTCAACACCCTTTTTTACTCGATTTTTCTTGATCAGAAAGCTCTCATATTATTTGTTGCTTTTATGTTAGCTCTCTTTTTTTTAAGCTCGTTTTATTGTTGTTTCTTTCGTTCGTATTTTAAAATGATTTCCATGAAATTGTTCTCTTTTTTTCAGATGGCTCATTGAATTGGAGCAAGAACGGCGCCCATCAGCTATACCGAAGACGGAAGAGGATGCTATGTGTGGACCAAGACCGGCAGAACCCAAGTCAAGTATGGCATTGAGCAGGGCTACTTCAGCTGTTCCGGATGCAACAAGGCTAGCAAAGGGCGGTCAAGCAACGGTGTCATCCCTTAAGTTCAATTTCACATCAAATAAATGGATCGACGACGCAGAGCAATATCAGCACATGTGCCAGCCAAAGAATGTGAATCAGGTTTGTATTCTTGGTTTTATTTATTGGACAAATTTATGTTTCAATCATTATTTTTAGGTGATCGGCTATAATGTCAATCCAAGCCGAGCTCGCAGCGGGAACAAACAAAATGCCAGCCGTTGCTAGTTCAAACAGTAAATGAAAACAGAAGTTTCAGACCACTTGAAGTTAGAGGGGGCTTTATTAGAGAAATTACGGTATTTTATATTTTAGTTGCAACGCCTTGGCCTGTCGACAGAATACGAAGAAAATGAAGAGCTGCAGAAGATCGTCCGGATGTTGGGAGCCCTACAAATCACGCCAATGCTTGAATGGGATGGATGTCTGCTACTTCTCCGCCACAAAATATCCGACTCTGAGCTAGGCCAAGAAACAAAGGACAAGCTGGAAGAGCTGATGCATTACTATGATTAAGTCTTAGATTATTTTTATTTATTGTCCTCTTATCCAATTTACTTTTTTTAGGAGGACTTGGCTCAGGCGCGTACCAATCTTTTGCCTATTTGGACATGTAGGACAAAGAACGACCAATCATGACGAGGCCTATCACAGTAAACAGCGTCTTTACTTCGCCGTCAATTCAAAGCTTGGGCATTGGGCAGTGGCATTCAAGCAACTCTCGCACACTGAAAAACTAGATGTCTGGGACGTCTATGAAGGGAGGCAGCCACCGAGAAGACAAAGAGCCGACTACGCACAGATTACACAAAGGCTGGTGGAAGAAAAAGTATGGATTTATAGAAAATTAATGTTTTAACACAACTGATGTGTTTGTTTTAAGTTTACTTCCTAAACACTGACGAAAGCATGGCCAAGGGAGACGTCTACAACCACCAAATGAAGAAATACCTCACCAGAGTTGGGCGGCTGATAGGCATCAATTTCGCCGAATTTCGAGAAGAGCTCCAAGAGGATCATGAAGAACAAAATGCAGAGGCACTGCCGGAAAATCCTGAAGTTGCGGAAAATAATATCTTAGAAGACCCTGCTAATATAAAAATTTATACTGAATATTTTATTCTTGTTTGTTGGTCCAGTTATAGTTTGTTGTCGTTTCTTCCCGTTACTTTTTATTGTCGTTAGTGTTTGTTGTTTCCGTTAAAAAACATTGTTTCTCTTTTTGTTTGTTGAGCGTTAAAACTCTTTGGTATATTCAGATAAATCTAGTTGTAAGTTGAGATGTAGAACAAATATATTTTTTAATTTTGTATCCGATCGCTGTATCCGATCGCAGTTGTATCTGATCGTTGTATCCGATCACAATTTGTATCCGATCGCAGGGCAGTCGACAAAAAATCAATGGTGTTGTATGGTATATTTAAGTAGAGACCATTTTTTATTAGTTGTGTTCTCTTGCTAAAATTTATTTCTACGGGGTGACAAAAAATTGACATTTTCAACATTCAGGCGTGTGTTTAACTTAAAAAATGCGATTTTAGACAGATTCTAGGGATGTTTTCACATAAAAATTTACAGGCAACACGATGACATCAAGCCCTTTACTGACATCATATAAACAGAATTTCTAGCAAAATAAAAATTTTTTTGATCTGTCACCGTACGGTTGATAGGTTAACAAAACAAACATTTTTGGAATGCAAATTTGTTTAATTTTTCTTTGAATTTTTTGTTAAACGTGAATTTATTTTTTTTTCGATTTTACCGATTCGGGGAAGACCTTAAACCTGGTCAATAGACCGCTTCGCGTCCCTTAGATATTGCTTGAACCCGGTAATTGGACGCAGCTAATAGACCCGGTGGACCCGTTACATGGCCGCTTTGCGTCCCTTGGATATTGCTTAGACCCTGTAATTGGACGCAGCTAATAGACCCAGTGGACCCGTTACATGGCCCCTTTGCATCTCCGGTCGTTGGACCCGTTAATAAGACCCGGTAAATTTTTTCGCTGAATATGTTTCATAAAAGATAGTGAACATATAGAAGTCGATAAGACCCGGTATATGCACAAAGGACGTGAAAGTTAGTCAAAAGTGCTTAGAGCCGGTCACTGGACCTGGTCATTCGATCCGGTAAATTTTTTTGCTGATCATGTTTTATAAAAGACAGTGAACAAATAGAAGTCCATAATTATTGTAGGGACCTTGTTGTGTGAATTCTACTATTTTATGACGTTTAAGCTGTGAATTCGATGGAGAATCGTCAAGCAAATCGATAGGAAAGCCTAACAACTTAATATTAAGTTTCCATGAAGTAAATTTTACATAGACGTGGCTTTTTATTTATTATTCCAGTTGTTTTTATGTCCTGCTTTAGAGTATGCGTTCTGTTTGCTGATCAACAAGCTCAAGTGTGGGTCAAAAACAAGAAAAACAAATAAAGGAAACTCCGGGGAGTTAATACAGTAAATGCGGTACACAAAAAGTGACATGCAGCAATGCGAAATCGAACCAGAGAGCTCTTACTCACAAAATTTTTAAATTAAAAAAAAAAACCTTTAGATCATAAAACCAGAGCATGCCATGCTGCACATCCGTCTCTTGGACGAAAACAAAGAGGAATTGGGCCAACGCTTTTTGCCCATTCACAAAATTCAACCAGGTGTTTATTTTTTAGAAATTAAAAAACAAACTTGAAGGCTAAACAAAAATAGGTTATCGCCACATTTTGATCAGAAACCGAGCCAACCATGTGGATGGACCCAGCACAGTGTATGCCAAGTTTGGAGTGGAGGTTTATGTGCCAGCTTGTCAAGAAGAGCTTCGAAAACACTACGTTGATCCGTTGAAATACAGCAGGGAACAGGATGGTAAGTTGCACAATGCTATTTTAAAAAAAAAGTTCGAGCTAAAAAAATTAGTAGGGTTGTCATTTTCCCATGAAAAAATTATCGTGGGAATTTTCTCGGGAAAATTCCCGGGGAAAAATGATTTCACCGGGAAAAAACGGGAAAAAAAGGAGAGGACTCGATGACTCAGTTCTCTTGGCGATTTTTGATGGAGGCTCATCTGTCTTCTGCTTGATCCCAGCCAGCATGTTGATGGTCTTGCGCGCTTCCTGTCCGATCTTCTGACACTGTTCCCAAAGAGAAAAATGAGCTGAAAGAAAATAACTGGTTAAATACTCACGATGAGGTGCTTCGTCATTTTTGCCGCATTGTCCCGATAGCGCTGAGTGCAGAACTTGCAATGTGCTACAGCCACGGTCTTGCCATTGATCTTAGACGCAAATGTGGATGCGTAAAAATGTATGCATACCAGAGTTTCTATTAGGTTGTCCCATAAGTTTTGCGAAAAACCTTTAGATTTTTTTCGAAAAGCAATTTTCATAAAAAATTGGCAAAATGACACTTTCAAGAACCAGAATTTCATCCTGAGCACGAATCCGGCCTCAGAAATGCGTTTTTATTTGACAGAAATGGATAAAATCAAGTTTTTAGATCGTCCAATGCCGAAAGAGCAAAACACGTCTGAACATCTGCGCCATTGCCTGTGGTTACTTTGAATAAAATATTGTTATGATGACGAGTTATGGTATTTCTGACACCAGATTCGTGCTCAGGATGAAATTCTGGTTCTAGAAAGTGTCATTTTGCCAAGTTTTTATGAAAATTGCTTTTCGAAAAAAATCTAAAGGTTTTTCGCAAAACTTATGGGACAACCTAATATATGCGGTAGGCCCCAGTCAACGAAACTATGTTCAAATCTTTTTTTTGTTTATACTATTACTTTATATACATTACTATTGTTTAAGATCAGAATGCACTAAATCTCATGGTTTTGGTCAAAAAATTTTTTTCCCAACCAAAAAATTTCACATTTTTTAAAAAAGCTTTTATCAACATTCTTAACGATTCCTGCTTTTTGCATGAAAAAACAATAAAACATTTAATATTTACTTGCTGTCCTTAAATCAAGAGGTATTTTATGGGGTGGGACCGGAAAAACGCTGTCCTTACATCGAGCGTCCTTGCATCGAGAGGTGGTTCATTCTAATTTTGGTCAGGACCGACCAAATAAAATTTTTATGTCCTTTAATCGAATTAGTTCTTAGAGTCAACTGTAGCAAAACTGTAAAATAAGTAATAAATAACAAAATTAGCTGTATAAAAAAAACGGTGCGCCTCTAGGTCACCAATTCACATTTCGCCTTTCTTTTTACCAACGTCTTCTTTTTACCAACGTCTTCTTTTTACCAAGAACTCTTTCTGCTAATAGATTTTTTTCACCGCTATTATAATTTTGCCTAAGAGTTTAGTTCATTTTCACTGTATACCGTATTTTCCCAATATAACGGTCGGCCGTTTATGTTGTTTATTGCTTTAAACATTTTGCTATGCTCATCGTTTCTGGTTTATTTTTTCTTCATCAGTTTTATAAATAAATTATTATGCTATACCATTTTAATATATACCATTTTAAAGAAGAATATTTACTCTACAAAATCGTATCATTGGATTTTTTTATTAAATAAATTTTCGTTATAAAATGATGAGCATAACAAAATGTTTAAAGCAATAAACAACATAAAAGTAGGCATACAAGTTTTCAAAATTAGTCATCATTTTGAAATGCCCGTATCTTCCATTCTTTTCGATGAATTAATATTCTGTAAAAAGCAAATAGATAGAGGAAGGAAAAGGCTACAAAACCTATATTACGGAATTTTATTCCATCATAAATTTTGTTTATAAAAATAAGCCTAAATTTATACAAAAGACTTTTTACGCACCAGTTAATATAACAATACCCTAAAGCTAACGGTCGCCCAAGATCAAACAACTTTAACGAGGCCAATAACAGCCGTTTAAAAAGACTTGTTAATGGTGTCACGCATCCTCCTATGTGGGAATTTATGATGAAGCTACGACTTTCCTACTCTTCTGACTTTGACAACGATTATTATGACTGGTTGACTAATAGGGGAGGTAGAAGCCTGCATGCACACGCAATAGAACGCGATGAGAGAATCAAGGAACAAGTATTGCGCTTCCCAAGAGTTTTACCTAGAACTATGACTTCAGAGAAATACTTACAAGGGATAGTTGTTGCAATAAAACCACACTATTTTTTTATATTTTGGCTAATGAAAAATTGTATGAATAGTATCATGTATAGATAGAAAGAGTTCTTGGTAAAAAAGAATCTGTTGGTAAAAAGAAGATAATGGTAAAAAGAATCGTTGGTGAAAAAAAGATAGCGGTAAAAAGACGACGTTGGTAAAAAGGAGACGTTGACGAAATGTGAATTGGTAACCTAGAGGCGCACCAAAAAAACTTCTTGAAAAAATTACAAATTTGAAAATAAAAATTATATTGAATTAATTTTCAGAACTCCGTCAAAACTTTTCCAATCCAATGCGTTTGTCGAAGACACCCAAGAGCAGCACTTCAAAACTAGATTGAACGAGGAAAGCAAAAATAAAATATATGTTCTTTTACAATTTTATATCTCGATGTTACAAATAAATTGTTATTTTATTTAAATTATAAAAGGAACAAGTAAATAACTCGAAAAAAAAAATTTTTCATAGAGCAAAGCAATTACCGTATTTCTTCTAATTGGCCGGGTATCGATATTTTGGCTGTAAAAACGAAATCAAAACAGAATAAGTCGTGAAGTTAAGAAAACGCTAAAATGATAAAACTTAAAAAAGGTTATAAAAAATAATGAAAAAACTAATAGAAACTGATAAATAAATAAACTACAAAAAAATTGAATATAAAAATCTAGATAAATATCACGAATTAAACATGCCATGCGGGTAGGACTCTGTAAACTTCTTTGCTTTTTTTCCAGAAGGAGTGTTTTGAAAATGATAAGTTCATAGCGTCCTTGTAAATTAGAAAATTAAAAAATAAATAAAATAATAGCTACATTCTGACTCTAAGCTTTCCAAATTCTCTTCTGGATTTTTTTAGAAGAGTAAGTCTTCGAGTCATGCCTGTTACTGCATGAACAATTGTGTGGCTTTACACATACACTTTCTTATCATTGACTTCTCATCATAATTAAATTGGTGAGACATTTAATTTTCATGTATTTTTTAACACTAACAGCACAGCAACCGCACATTGTCGACTATTAATCGAATTTGTCGCGCGACATTGTCGACTACTTTTTAATGAAATTCGGTTGTTTTTGCCCGAATTTCACTAAAAAACAGTCGACAATATCCGGTTGCCTAATAACACCAGAGCGTAGCCCTGCTATCCTTCCCTTGTAAAAAAAGATATAAAAATAAAACCATAAGATAAAAACCTAAATAAAAAAATATAGATACCAACAAATAAAAAAAAATAAATAAATGAATAAAAAATAATAAAACAAATTAAGATAAACACCTATATAACATGAGCTAACGCTGTATGGGTTGTACAGCTGACCTCATAGAAAACCTTTTCATTTTAAATAAGAATAATGACAGTACATGTAAGATTTCCATTGATCTGGCCATTAACTATTGCGCGTTTTTTCGTGGTATTTTTTTTTTTTTGATACGCATCTAAGCAAGTAATTCACCGTTGAAAAGCTCAAAAGTGTAAATGACCATTTTAAATTAGGTTTTACATTTAACGTAGGAAAAGTATTATGGGGCAATGATCACCGTATAATTCTAGAGCACAAGTAACCACCGTTTTTTCTTTTTTTACTTTTTCAAAAGGTAATAGTTGATTTTGAAAATTGTTCCGAAAAGTCCCGAAATTTGCAAAATAATGGGTGGTCGTATAATTATGCGCAGCACTTTATGATGCTTTTGCCAGGACTTGCAGAATGAAGTCGGCGACGAGTTGCGAGTATTCTCCAGGCAGATCGCTTATATCCACCATAAGAACTTGAATTCCTATGGTAGCGCAAAAAATCTTAAACAGTTACTCAAAAAAAAAGTTCAAACAAATGAAAATAAGTCTGATGACTAACGGAAGCAGCTTGATTTCTCTGTGATTTGAAGTATTAGTTGAGATCGAAAATAGTTAATCACCAAGTTCCTTCAGCAGGCATTCGACAGAATAAGAAGTCAGCGCACCTAGAGGGTAGGAGTCAACATGAACACAAAAAAAAATCAAACCTCTGAGAATTGCTTTGTTTTTGTTGGAATAATTTCAATTTCTAGAATAATTAAATTTCTCGGCCATCTCAGAATTTGAGAACATTGTGCGAAATAGACCGGATGAGAAGCAGTCGGTCGGTGCAAACGGCAAGTTGTGAGTCGCAATATGGAGAGCATGGCATCTATATATCGTCAATTGAAGACTGGCTTGTCAGGAAGTCTTGAAAACCGTATTTACTCTAATTATACCCCATGGGGGATAAATTTTCAACTTTCCGAAAATCGAAAATTTTTGAATTCGATCTCGAGGTTTTCCGGTGCTCAACCAAGATCCAAAAAATGGAATCGGTAGAGCTTGTGGTAGTTAAAAAAACACAAAAAACAGCTTTGCAAAATATTGACTCTGCTCCTAGATATATACCCTCAAAGTTGGGGGTGGGGGATAATTAGAGACTGGGGTGTAATAAGAGTAAATACGGTACCTCTGAAAAGATGAAATAAAAAAGTACTTATAGCAAATGAAGAAAAACTCATAGCAAACAAACCTTGTAATTCCGCGAGCTTGACGTTCTACTCGTGCTTCGCCAATTCATGATGCTGCTTGATTGCTGTTTTGCCCATCTACGCTAGATTAATTTTTTGCTTGCATAGGATACAGTAGCCATGAAACTTGTCCTTTCTTTCTCGGATGTCTCTGTACTCCCTCGCAAATTCCGCTTTAAACTGGCTTTTGCGCTTTGGGTTAGGCATAGTAGACACTGAAACAAAAAAAAGACTAAAAAGAAAAAAATTCAGACAAAAAAGAGCATAATGCGAAAGCAAATAAACAACAAATGAGAAACAGAGTTGCGCCGCAGACGTAAAATTTAAAGTGTTTTTTTTTTTAATTTTGGCGCTAATTCAAAATACAGTCGACTCTTCCAATAACAAACGCTCTATAAACCGAGCTCAGTCGTTATTTATTGAAAGAGTTCGTTAAGAGAAGATTTGGTTAAGGCATTCATTAAAAATTTAATCGTCTATGATTATGAGGTAATAATAATTTTTCACCATTACCTTTATTTTTACCTACAGCTAGAGACTTTGGTGAAACTTGTTTTTAAGCAAGCTAAAAGTAAAGGCACAGGTAGAGGTAGCAGTGAAGTTTATTTATGTAGCCTTGATTGGCGAAAGGCAGAAAAGTTTTCACAGGTTACTTATCCTCTTGATTAATGGCTGGCTGCTTGGTTTTTATAACATCGTGCTCGCACCGCTAAAAAAAACCAATGGGAAATGAGAAACAATAACAATGACGTTTTACGCTATTAAACAAGTTGCGCATGCTGTCAGTTCATTATCTACCGTTAGCTATTTTCTAGGCCACCTTCCACCAAATTAAGCGCTTTTAATGTCTGAGCACCACCTTCACAAAAATTAGATACCGTATTTTCTCTAATAGAAGCCCAGTCTCTAATTGAAGCCCAGTCTCTAATATAAGCCCACCCCCAGAGGGGGTTTGAAAATATAAGCCCAGTCTCTAATAGAAGCCCAGTCTCTAATTGAAGCCCAGTCTCTAATATAAGCCCACCCCAGAGGGGTTTTGAAAAATATAAGCTGATCTCTAATAGAAGCCCAGTCTCTAATTGAAGCCCAGTCTCTAATATAAGCCCACCCCAGAGTTTGAAAAATATAAGCCCAGTCTCTAATATAAGCCCACCCCCAGAGTTTTGAAAAATATAAGCCCAGTCTCTAATATAAGCCCACCCCCAGAGGGGTTTGAAAAATATAAGCCCAGTCTCTAATAGAAGCCCAGTCTCTAATTGAAGCCCAGTCTCTAATATAAGCCCACCCAAAGTCATTTTATCTACATCGTTTTTCATGCAGCTGACGAAAGCTAGACAGAACGCCAGGTGGAATCTCAGCTCGTGAATGAAATCGATGCCGAAGAAGATGCGGAAAATGGTTATGAAAGCGATGTTTCGATTGATTGTTAAATTTATTTACTTGTACAGTTGTTGTTTGTTGGAATTTCAATAAAAAATTTGATTCGATTGTTCATGAAAATTTTGAGGTTGAAAAATAGAAGCCCGGTCTCTAATTGAAGCCCGGTCTCTAATTGAAGCCCGGTCTCTAATTGAAGCCCGGTCTCTAATTGAAGCCCACCCCCAGAGGGAGGTTGAAAAATATAAGCCCATGGGCTTCTATTAGAGAAAATACAGTACCTTGAAAAAGATTTATTACGCAGTGAGCCTGAGCGACAGATATTTTTGGCTTCAAAAATGTCATTTTAAGAAGACGAAAGTTACAAATTGGTTATTGAGAGAGTCGAGTTACTGTATCGGTACCGGCTCATCCGTTCCTTAATGAGAGAGGTTGTTATTGGGAGAGGCCATAGACTTCATTTTTAGTAAAAACGAGCCAAGTTCGGCTCGACCGTTCGTTATTGGAAAGTGTTCGTTTATGGGAGAGTCGACTGTAAAATGGAGGACGCTGTGCCAAATAAGGGACAAATCTTTAAATAAAGGACAGATCCGAACCCTGTCCTAAATGCTGGTACAGTTGATATCGATGTTGGCACGAACTTGAAGTGAAGCTTTGACTGTTTCTAATTACGAAACAATTTGCAGCATCAGTCCATTTCACGTCGCTCAAAGAGAAGACAAGCTCCACGAACACATTGTGCAACTGAGTGAAGAGAATTAATCTGATAAGTTTGTAGAGATGAGAAAGCTAATCGTTGCCATGAACAATGAGATCTGTCTGCTCTTAAATTACTCCAGAAGCTTTGTGATAGTGGTTTTAATCATTGCAGCTGAGCTGATTTTTTCATTCACAGGATATAATGAGCTTGATTTGGCGTTTTTTTCCATGCAAACCCTTTTTAAGTTTTTTGAATACTCACGCTTCAACTGGCATTTTTATATTAGACACTTCAGCAGCTAAAATGAAAAAGGAAAAGGCAAAACAAACGAACAAAATTAAAATAAATTAAAAATTTTGAAAAATTATGTTTAATCATTGTCTCTTTTTGAAAAATAAGGACAAATGACGGCGATGTGTTAAAAATTTTTAGGGAAGGAGTAGATTGCGCCCTTTCATTTTGCGCCCATTTCAATTTGCGCCCATATATGCTTAAGTTATTAATAGATTCTCATGTCAACTGATACGTCCAACATGTGTTTTTGTAACTGGAATAACTTTGAAATGGGCGCAACCTACTCCTTCCCATTTTAATGTTCTTATTCAACATTTTTGTAAGGTGTAAGGTCTCAAACAAGAACAAATCTTATAAATAGAGATCTGATATAGAAGCTTTTTTGCTTAGCTCCAGTGACTAAAACGGGGTAAAATACCATCCCATACGGTTGTTTACCTTGGTCACCCAAAGCATGAAGTCAAATTTCAGTCAAAAAATTTCCGTTAGCAGCTGAGCCTTCACTTCTTTTCTTGCCTTCATTCCTAATTCGATTTTAACTATTCGATGGACAGAAGTTTTTGAGATTCCAATGGCCTTGCTCATCTTTCTGATCGAGTTCTTTTTGCTTCTTGGATTCCTTTGGAGCCTTCACCTTCTGCTTGTTTGCTGTTCTTTTGCGCCCTCTTCCTGCATGATCTATGTTGCTGCCCGTCTCTTGGAATCGCTTGATTGCATCTGAGACTGTCGGATGAGGCACATTTAGTAATCGCGATATTTCCATAACCTTTATTTCCCTGCTCGAACAATCGCACAATACCTGCTCGCAATTCTGCCATATCTGAAAACATGTCATATACCATGAAGAGAAAGAAAGAGCTACAAAAATGGTATCATTGAAATAATTTTTGGATGCAAGAATCATCTTAAAAAAGCCGTTTAAATATCCGTCGGTATTTTTGGGACACCCGGTATTTGCCCTGTTTATCTCATTGTTTAGCCTGTGCAACTGTTTTATCTAACATTATATACCGTAAATACTCTAATAAACGCCCCTCCCCTCTACAGTTAACTATTTCCAAATTTGTTTTGCTATTTTAACCCCAACATTGTTTATTTTTTAAAACGTACGACAACTCATTTTGTAGATCTTTCCATACTCTACAAAATGAGTTGTCGTACGTTTTAAAAAATAAACAATGTTAGGGTTAAAAATAGGGTTGTAAAAATTGGCCCAATTTTGAAATTGAGCCAAATTCGGCGCCAATATTGGGACAATATTGGCAATCTTGACCAAAATTGAGCCAAGATTGAATTTTTTGTAAATTTCTCCAAAAGAACATCAATAAAGAATCTAAACATCAAACAACCTTTATTGAAAACACCGAGCCAACAAGTTAATCATCTCCAAACAAAATATCGTCATCAGATAACACATTTTCAACAAAATCAGATTCTTCGTTTGCACTTACCCAAAACAACTTGCCCAATTTCTCAATTTGCTCAGACAAAATGCCCCTGATGAAGTTTCCAGTGTGCGAATCCAGCGTTGCATAAACTGTTTTGAGGAGGAAGGGCTGTGGCGCATGTACGATAACGTTGATAAGGCGATTTCTGTTGATGTCTGACCAGCCATCTGAAGAGAGCGGCGAAAAATCTGCTTTCCCAGTCGTTTGCTCCAAGTTGGTCTTCACACGCCCGAACTCCGCCAGAACAAGAACCTTCGGATATTTGTGGCTGCGCGATGGAATCTTGTACGATGACCTCATCTTGCTCAGCAGCTCTTTGAAGAATAGATTATCGAGGAAGTTGGCGGCGATATTTCCCGTAGCGAACGCCTGAAAGACATTAGTGCATAAACAAGCAAGAATCTCAAAACACGCTCAAACACTTACTCTTGTTAGCAACACGTCAAACTCAGCTTGTGTGCACTCTGAGATCCTGTCGAAGTAGCTGGCGATAGGCTGGAAGGAAGTGAAAGACGACCCTGCCCGCTTTGCAACCTTGTTCGATGGAGTCTCTTCCGGCTTCTTCTTGGCCCCAAATATTTGTCGATTGTCTTACGCGCTTCTGGCCCGATTTTCTTACAGAGATTCTAAAAACTATGAAAAATTTTTAGGATCTACTGATAAGTAGATCAAATGTGCACCGTTAGATGATACGCCATGTCTGTTGCATTTCCACCATAATGAGCAGGACAAAACTTGCAGGTCGCAACAATTGCTTGCTTACCATTCCCCACTTGCTCGCTCTTACCGAAAAATTGCCAGCACCAATGTTTTGCTCTAACCATTTTGCTCCTGAAAAACATCAGATAAAAGTTCTGCTATTACACCGATTCTTCAAAAACAGTGTTCTAACTATACAAGAAAGCGACTAGGAAAGAATGGAATATCGTTAATAAAACAGAAAAATTTAAACTTTGAAGCAAAAATCTTTTGCCTTTTATGTTCAATCTTGGCGATTTCTTGACTGTAATTGCCAAGATTGGCCCAATTTTCAAGTCAATCTTGGCGCCAATATTGGCAACGCTCAACCCTAGTTTAAAAAGCAAAAAAAAATTTGAAAACGGTTAACTGTAGGGGGGCATTTACGACACATAGAAAAATTTGTATTAATAAAAAACCACAAGCCCACTCTTTCTTTTGACAATATCAATGATTTTTAAAACAAATTGATGTTGTTGCATTTGGATAGAGAAGAAAAATGCAAAGCAGAATAAAGAATAGGATAGATAGACAAGGCAAGTAGCTGGTTCCCATTTGGCGCTAGCTGCTTTTTCTTTGGCGTCTTTACATCATTTTATTTAAATCAAAAAAGATCACTAAATAGCTATTATACGTCAACAATCAACACTAATTATGGTCATTATATTTATTTCTGCACCACTCGAAGAGCATTAATGAATTTCCACAGCCCCGGATGGCAGACGTCCAACTCCACCTGAAGTCGGTGATTGGCGGCTTCAGCAAAATTGTTCGTGCGATGACTTCCATTGAGCGTGCGATCATAGACGTTCCAGAGCGGGTGGGCAAAGCGTGGCGCAATGAATACATGCCTCCTCGACACAGACTCTGAGCCAGTAAATTTAGAAGGATGGAATGAAATTGAAGGGAAAAACAATTTTTTTCAGTTTTTTGCATCCACACTAAAATCCGCTCAAGCTCAATCGGCAGCAAATCAATCAAACACTGGCATCACGTCATCAGGTGGGACGAAGCCATGGCAGTTATCATCCCTGAAAGTCAATATGCTAACAGCTTTTTTTGCTAAATGTGTTAATAAAATATTATGACGGAGAACGGCAAAGTCGGGATCAGTGTTTGGACTTTCAGAAAATGGTCGTACTTGTATTTTGTACTGCTAAATTTCGTACTCGTACCTCGTACCAAAAACATTTTTGCTCGTAGTTCGTACTCGTACTACGAAAGCTCTTCCTTGAAGTACCGTATTTACTCTAATAGTAACCCCCCTCTAATTGTAGCCCCTCTAATAGTAGCCCCCCAAGGAGGGTTGAAAAATAGTAGCCCCTCTAATTGTAGCCCCCCTCTAATTGTAGCCCCCTCTAATAGTAGCCTCTAATAATATCCCCCTTTTTTGATCCACTTATTAGTTTCGTTGCTTATTTTCGACTTCGAATCACCCTTTTGGTATATTTTTTGCAGATCTCTCGAAATGGATGAATCTTAAAATGATCTGTTAAAATGAAGCCCGAAGTGGCAAAATAAAGTTGTTTTGTCCGTTTATTTTTATTTGCGATTTCGATTTTTGTTTGGATTTTCGTTTTATTTTTTTGGTACCGAGGGTTGAAAAATAGTAGCCCCCCCTCTAATTGTAGCCCCCCCTCTAATAGTAGCCCCCCCAAAGGGGGTGGTTGAAAATTAGTAGCCCCGGGGCTACTATTAGAGTAAATACGGTAAGTTACTTCACACCCTTAAAATTTCCGTACTTCATAGTTGTACTTGATTTTCGCTCGTTATTAATTTCATGAATTTATGATAAAAAATATTAGTTATCAGGTACTTATTTCTCACAGCATCATTTATTAATGTGTAAGAAAACTTGCAGCGAACTTTAAAAAGAAAGACAATTTGTAATTTATCAATTTTGCTTTTTTATTCAAATTCTCAAACCAAAAGTCTGTATTCTGTGTTGAAGCATCGAATTTTTCAGACCTCATTTTTACTATTTTTTTTATAAAATGTACAATTTTTTGTTGTATAATAGACCACACCCCTCTCCCCTTGAGGGATTTTGAAAAATAAACACCCCGGGCGTCTATAAGATTAAATGTGGTAATTTTATTAGGAGAGTTAACTGATGGGAGAGTTGACTGTAGTGGGGGAGCTGACTGTAGCACAGTCTGCAAATAGCGAGTAACAATTGACCGATTTCTTATCGACCGGTCAAATAATATTAATTGACCGGTAAATTAACCATTGTCCAATCCATTATTGCTAGAATAAAAGAGTTTTTGCTGCGCAAGACTTGATATAGTGCGCTTTTTCAACCATTTTGGTTCAAAAGTTCCGAGTCCCATTATAGTGCAAAACGTGGTCGGTCCTCAGGGGTCGCACTATAATGGAGTTTGACTGTAATTGTATTTTAACGCTGTTAGTACTCGTACCTCGTACCACAAAAATTTTAGCTCGTACCCGTACCTCTGAAATTTCTTCTTGTACTTCGTACTCGTAGTACGAGTATGAGTACGAGTATGAGTACGAGTATGAGTACGAGTATGAGTACGAGTACGAGGTCCAAACACTGGTCGGGATCACTCTCGTATCGCCCCTTCAGCTCCTGTTTGCTCAGATTCCTCTTGAGATTTTGCACCAAGTGGAAAAGACATCCCCATAGTTCAGAGTCTGGAAAGCATATTTCGATCGCATTGATCACTGCCATTTCGGAGTCCACTGAGATGCTCATTGGGTTAAACTCCGGCCAAATATCTTTGATAATCTTGAAGAGGCGCTCGTAGGTTTCTTGCGATTTGTCCACCAGAAAAGCATACAACATCGGAAAGACGTATCCACCGCTTTCAGCGAGAGTCACGTACATCTAGACAAATAGATCAAACAAAATTTTAGCATAGTGGGTGATTTAAAAATGCCTTATAGAACGGAGATTCTGATGTTGTTCTCATGTTGATTCCATGAGGCACCTCCGGCTCAGAGCTCTTTTTATAGCGGCTGACTTGTCTATTTTTGCATGAACTGCCTGTGGCATCCCATTGAGAACGCTGTTGAAAATGGACGATGGATGCTGAAACCAAAAAACTAAAACAAAATCTAGTGACATAATCATGCTTCATTGTTTGTTGCTGGTTCCTTGACTTGCTGGCTGATGTGACGAAGAAGAATGGTAGCAGTAGACTACTTTGTGCAGCTATGACTCCCTATCTCCTTGACCACCTGGCCTGATGCAATGTTTGTGTGGAGACGAGCGCGGCAATTGTCACTGTACACTTTGGTGCACTTCCAGTAAGTCATCTTCTTGTAGCTGTCATCTGATCAAAATTGATAACCACCGTAAGTGAGAATGCTTTTGTCTCTTTTCGAAATCACCGCTCCCTGAAAATAATCATTCAATGCAAAAAAGGTCTATTAAAACGACGACCTGATCAACCTGAGCTTTAGCGTGCTGCTCGACCATCTGATTGCCATACTCTTCGGCCTGCTGCTCGATCTCTTGCTCTATTTCATCGTTGCAGTAGTCATCCGTAAAAGAATCCATAGTTCTTTCAACTTCTTTAAAATCGACGAACGCCATCTTAAAATTATTGATAATTGAATATTGATATTGAAAATGAGCAATAGAGTGTCAAAAATGAAACATGGCAAAATGGTTTACGACGAAACGTCCGTGTCCCAATTATTTGGTGTGCACATCCAGCAACGAATTTTTTTGATTCCCAGTGGATGCATAACCCTTTTTTACTTTACATTTTAATAAGTTCACTGACTTCTAGTGCTAAAAACGGCTTGAGTTTACAATCCCCCCCACGGGGAAGGTTCAGGTGGAGGAGATAACTTCATATTCGTGTTTCTCAACCCCGATTTCATGAGAAAGCCGACTGTTTGTTTTGGTTCTGAGAAAAAAAATTTTTCGAACCACAGGGGGGGTATCATGGGTTTTTTAGTCAAAATTTGAAAAATTTGAATTGGCGCCTTTTGAATTTTAAAGGGATTAACGGCTGTATTGGGAGGGGAAGGGAATAAAAGGGGGCCACTAATCACACAGGGGCCACTAACAAGAAGATGTTGAACATAGTTTTGAATACTGGGGCCTACCGCATAAATAAACTCTGGTATGCATGCTTTTTTATGCATCCAGAGTCACTTTCGAGTGATTTGTGTCTAAGGTGTGTGGGTGTGCGCATCTCAACTCCAAGCCCCCTGCGCCCCCGAAGGGGGCGCAGGGGGCTTGAGAGTTAGAGATGCGCGATTAGAGATGGTGGGATTGTAAACTGCAACCCTAAAATTAATCGAGCAATCGATTGCAATAATTTCCAGCAATGATTTACTCTCACTTACTGCTCAAATTTTGCGATTTCATGCAAATTACAATCAAAATAAAGAGAAACCAGTTCAAATGATACCTACTTAGTTTTATATCGGCTGCCAGACAATTTCCACTATTTTTTTATATTTTTCCGGATATTTTGATTGCTAAACTTTATTTATTTTTTTGGTTTTGTTACATATTTGCAGCCTCTTTGCTCATTATATGTGATTTTTGAGGTTTTGCCACGATGAGCTTAAGCGATTTTGAAGACCAAGAGATTAGCTTTCTGTCAAGAAACCAAATCGAGCAGCGAGAAACAAGCAAAGTCGGAAAGTGCGTAATATGTCGCTACGTTTCAGCTCGGGTATTTGAAATGCCTCAATAATGATCCCTATATATGTATGATCCCGATTCAAATTTTCAAATTTTCCCATTTTGAGTGACCCACTCAAAAACAAAATCGCTCCATGGAGACTGATCATTTTCGACCAAACTTTTTTTTTGTTCGACGCGCCACATTCTAGCGCACAAAAACAAATGTTGGGACACGAATTTCTTTTCGCACCAAAAAAGTTTTTCCTTATTGAGAAATTTTAGAAAAAATTATTTTCGACCAGAAATATTTTTTTCCGTACCAATACCAAAATTTTATTGCATATTCGAGGAGCCTTCACCAGGTTTCCTATCAAAGGACACCGACTTTGAAAACAAAAGTTTTCAGAAAGAAGGTGGGCTAAAAAGTGAGTGTTTCAAACATTACCAAGCAGCGTCATAGGAAAGGTAGAAAATCGAAACAACAGCGGAGACCAAAACCAAAAGTCAAAAAATTAATTATTTTACACACAAAAAAAAAAGTTACTTATACGGTTCCCCCCCCCCATATCGGAATTTTTTCAAAAACAGGTTTTAACCATTTCTAAGCAATTCTTACACGCTAAAACCGATAAAAACGTTGTTTCCGACCACTTTCCATCAAAAATTTTGACTGTTTTAGGTTTTCTACCTGCCTGCCTTCGGCAGGCAACCTACTTCAATAGGAAGCCCCTTTGGGGGTACATGGTCCGGGCCAAGGGCTGACCCTTTATATACCAAGAAATATATATCTTCAAAATATATATCTATATCTCTTGAAAAAAGAGCTGAAAAAAAACCAAAAAAAACCCCAAATGCAAATGTTTTAAACATGTTTCAGTGCATAAAACAGCAAAAAAACATGTTTTAGGACATTTTCGAGAATTAATTGGACTTTACAGAGAGGCCAATGGCTGGATGTGTGGTTGAGATGTACATGCTGCGAACACAATGAATAAGAAATACCACACATCCTCTGTTTCATTTTTGATGCCCCCCTGGTTTTCTGACTTGTTTTTTTTCAAAGTAATCAAAAGCAATTTATGATCTCAAGCAATTTATCAAATCATGATCAACGATGTATAACCAAAACAAAAACGTTTTACAGAAAAAAGAAGAGAAGAAAATGCTCGCAATTTTTGAATATGGGTTCTCCTTGCCAGTAGTATTCGATGTAATCAGAAGCTTGGCCGACATCAGGCATGACATGAACGGTGTGGCGAAAAATCACCTGGCAATTTCCTTGGATTAAGCTGTAGTCTCTGGTGATAGCAACAGAACGGTAGAGAGTCTCAGAAGTCAGATTGAAGTGTATGCCTGTCTTGATTCGTTGCAGAAGGTTGTCCAACGGCCAATGTAGTAGTTTTTGCTGGAAAAATACAGGGTGTTAAAGGAGAAATAAAAAAAATTCCACCATTTGAGTTGGCCATAAATTTGTTAAATACCGTATTTCCTCTAATAAGCTTATTTTTCGAACCTCCAAAAATCGGAAAAATTCTAATTCGATCTTGAGATTTTTGGGTGCTTAACAAAAATCTAAAAAGTGGAATCAGTAGAGCTCGTAGGAGTTAAGAAAATGCAATAAACAGCTTTGCAAAATATTTTATCTGAGCTGAGATATATGGGTCCTCAAAGTAGAAAGTGCGCGCTTATTAGAGGAAATACGGTAGGTCGTTTTTAAAAATTCTGTTTTTATAGATCGACTTTTCTCGCCGACAATATTTTTTGGTGTATAGTGTTCAAAAACACGATTTTTGCTTGGTCCTCCGGTGGTTCTGGTCCTGGCCTGTGGGAGGCCCTCGGATGTCCGAAACCAAACCAAGCGAAAATCGTGTTTTTCACATTATACACCAAAAAAATATTGTCGGCAAGAAAAATCGAAATTTCCAAAAACGACCAAGGTAAAAATTTTTGGAACTTATGCACAATGTTGCCCCCACATTTTTTCTGTTTTTTTTCCATAGATCAAAATACATTGACCTTAACAGTAGATTGCTTACATAATTAAGACAATTCAGGAAATAATAAAATATACCGCGCACTATACCACCCCAAAATACCATTGTCCGGCAGGCGACCAACATTGTGCTTTCTTTCACTGACTATAAGTGATTCATCCACTTCGACAATGACGTTGGGACCACCAATGATTTGAGGATTGCGGAAGATATACTCCAGGCAGACATCGGAAAACAATTTGCGATAGAGACTAGCAGTGTGCTCAGAAATGGATGATCCTGTGTTAAAAAAACCACTATACAAAACTCAAAATTTTTGCGAAATATGTTACCATCATCTCTGCGAAATTCCCTTTCCAGAGTTATCTTGCTTGCTAGTCCGTGAACCCAAAGATAGGAAAAGTAAATGATCTGGAAAAAAAGCTCATTCAAAATAGTTGAACTAAATGACTTAAAACACTTGATGAAGAGGGAGTTTGTGCTCTTCGAAGAATGTTCCGTGAAAAAATCCCAGGGAAGGCCGAAAGCATCCTTTAGAGTTTGAGCACCGCCGCGCACGATTAAATTTACCAACCACTGCAGAGCGCTTATCCTCCAATTTCCGGAACTTCATAGGCTTCGAACAATAAGGACAACGGCGAGCAGAATGTAGCAGTCCAATATTTTGCAACCAAACGATGAGTTCATCTTCAGACTTGCTGTCCGGAAATCGAAAGAGAGTTCGCAGATTAAGATTTTTCAAGCACTCCATGGAGGGTCTAAAAATGCAAAATAAGAAAAAAAGGAAAAAAAGAAGTAAAGAAAAAATGGTTTAAAAATGATTAAAATATTTGAGGGCAACATTGTGCATAAGCACCGCCGTGTTTTTCGTGTTTCTCACATTATACACCAAAAAAAATATTGTCGGCAAGAAAAATTTCGAAAAACGACCAAGGTAAAAATTTATGTCCATCTCAAAATGGAGGAATTTCTTGTTACACCCTGTACAATTAAAAATAGGAACTATGTAAAGAGTGTGCTAAAAGTGGTTTTAAGAGGACAAATTTTTACTCGATCACACTGTAGATATTGGCGCGCACTGAAGATAACCATTATTGGGCTTTGATCATTCGGTAGAGGTCTTTCTTGAGAAATCGGCTCACAACCAAGTCTGCCCCACCCAATTTCGGCATTGTCAATAGCCATTTGGGATCTCCCTCAGTTTCCATTCCAGTTATTGCATCTTCGTAGGTAGCCAAAAGAAGCTGGTAATAGCAGCTGCAAATTAAATTGCATATCTATTTACGTATAAACAATGAACAAATACTTAGGCAAGCCAATAGACTTGACTTTACTGGTGATATTTTCCACTGTTTCCTGGTACAATGAGGGCGAGATTGTCCTTTCCCCAATCATTTCCTTGATTACTTTCTCGTGGATTGATGGCCATGCAGTCTCCTAAAAACCATTTTGTTCCAAATAAAACAAAAAGGCACTAATCAGCTTCAGATGAATGTACTCATCCATAAATGTTGTATTAGTAGTCATAATATCCAGCACTTCTTCCTGGTATTTGGCAATAGCACTTTCATCGCCATCGTATGACAAATTCGCACAGCTGCCAGCAAAGGTGACCTAAGTATAATCTTTTTATTATCAAGTCTGAACTTGTAAAATTTCTAAAACCAACATGTTTTCAGTTCCTTTTTGAAGATTATTATTTTTTGTCTATTTGGTTTGAATCTTTGAAAAAAATACGAAAATGTGAAATTTTATTTCATTCCTAAATTTCATTTTAGGCTAAATTTCACCCTACCCCACTCAGTCGATTTCACCCTACCCCACCCAGTCGATTTCACCCTACACCCACCCAGTCGATTTCACCCCACACCCAGTCGATTTCACCCTACCCCACCCAGTCGATTTCACCCTACCCCACACAGTCGATTTCACCCTAACCCACCCAGTCGATTTCACCCACCCCAGTCAGTTTCACCCTACCCCACAGTCGATTTCACCCTACCCCACCCAGTCGATTTCACCCTACCCCACCCAGTCGATTTCACCCTACCCCACCCAGTCGATTTCACCCTACCCCACCCAGTCGATTTCACCCCACCCCACCCAGTCGATTTCACCCTACCCCACCCAGTCGATTTCACCCTACCCCACCCAGTCGATTTAACCCTACCCCACCCAGTCGATTTCACCCTACCCCACCCAGTCGATTTCACCCTACCCCACCCAGTCGATTTCACCCTAACCCACCCAGTCGATTTCACCCCACCCCACCCAGTCGATTTCACCTACCCCACCCAGTCGATTTCACCCTACCCCACCCAGTCGATTTCACCCCACCCCACCCAGTCGATTTCACCCTACCCCACCCAGTCGATTTCACCCTACCCCACCCAGTCGATTTAACCCTACCCCACCCAGTCGATTTCACCCTACCCCACCCAGTCGATTTCACCCTACCCCACCCAGTCGATTTCACCCCTACCCCACCCAGTCGATTTCACCCCTACCCCACCCAGTCGATTTCACCCTACCCCACAGTCGATTTCACCCTACCCACAGTCGATTTCACCCTACCCCACCCAGTCGATTTCACCCTACCCCACCCAGTCGATTTCACCCTACCCCACCCAGTCGATTTCACCCCACCCCACCCAGTCGATTTCACCCTACCCCACCCAGTCGATTTCACCTACCCCACACAGTCGATTTCACCCTACCCACAGTCGATTTCACCCTACCCCACCCAGTCGATTTCACCCTACCCCACCCAGTCGATTTCACCCTACCCCACCCAGTCGATTTCACCTACCCCACCCAGTCGATTTCACCCTACCCCACCCTGTCGATTTCACCCTACCCCACCCAGTCGATTTCACCCTACCCCGCAGTCGATTTCACCCTACCCCACCCAGTCGATTTCACCCTACCCCACCCTGTCGATTTCACCCTACCCCACCCAGTCGATTTCACCCTACCCCACCCAGTCGATTTCACCCTACCCCACCCAGTCGATTTCACCTACCCCACCAGTCGATTTCACCCTACCCCACCCAGTCGATTTCACCCTACCCCACCCAGTCGATTTCACCCTACCCCACCCAGTCGATTTCACCCTACCCCACCCAGTCGATTTCACCCTACCCCACCCAGTCGATTTCACCCTACCCCACCCAGTCGATTTCACCCTACCCCACCCAGTCGATTTCACCCTACCCCACACAGTCGATTTCACCCTACCCCACCCAGTCGATTTCACCCTACCCCACCCAGTCGATTTCACCCTACCCCACAGTCGATTTCACCCTACCCCACAGTCGATTTCACCCTACCCCACCCAGTCGATTTCACCTACCCCACCCAGTCGATTTCACCCTACCCCACACATTCGATTTCACCCTACCCCACCCAGTCGATTTCACCCTACCCCACCCAGTCGATTTCACCCTACCCCACAGTCGATTTCACCCTAACCCCACCCAGTCGATTTCACCCTACCCCACCCATCGATTTCACCCTACCCCACCCAGTCGATTTCACCTACCCCACCCAGTCGATTTCACCCTACCCCCACCCAGTCGATTTCACCCTACCCACCCAGTCGATTTCACCTACCCCACCCAGTCGATTTCACCCTACCCCACCCTGTCGATTTCACCCTACCCCACCCAGTCGATTTCACCCTACCCCACCCAGTCGATTTCACCCTACCCCCACCCAGTCGATTTCACCCTACCCCACCCAGTCGATTTCACCCTACCCCACCCAGTCGATTTCACCCTACCCCACCCTGTCGATTTCACCCTACCCCACCCAGTCGTTTCACCCTACCCCATTCGTTTCACCCTACCCCACCCAGTCGATTTCACCCTACCCCACCCAGTCGATTTCACCCTACCCCACCCAGTCGATTTCACCCTACCCCACCCAGTCGATTTCACCTACCCCACCCAGTCGATTTCACCCTACCCCCACCATCTTCACCCTACCCCGCAGTCGATTTCACCCTACACCCAGTCGATTTCACCCTACCCCGCAGTCGATTTCACCCTACCCACCCAGTCGATTTCACCCTACCCCACCCAGTCGATTTCACACCCCACCCAGTCGATTTCACCTACCCCACCCAGTCGATTTCACCCTACACAGTCAGTTTCACCCTACCCCACCCAGTCGATTTCACCCTACCCCACCCAGTCGATTTCACCCTACCCCACCCAGTCGATTTCACCCTACCCCCACAGTCGTTTCACCCTACCCGCAGTCGATTTCACCCTACACCCAGTCGATTTCACCCTACCCCACAGTCGATTCACCCTACCCCGCAGTCGATTTCACCCCTACCCCACCCAGTCGATTTCACCCTACCCCACCCAGTCGATTTCACCCTACCCACCCAGTCGATTTCACCCTACCCCCACCCAGTCGATTTCCCTACCCCACCCAGTCGATTTCACCCTACACCCAGTCGATTTCACCCTACCCCACCCAGTCGATTTCACCTACACAGTCGATTTCACCACACCCAGTCGATTCCTACCCCACCCAGTCGATTTCACCCTACCCCACCCAGTCGATTTCTTTACCCCACCCAGTCGATTTCACCCTACCCCACCCAGTCAATTTCACCCTACCCCACCCAGTCGATTTCACCCTACCCCACCCAG
>JAMRYI010000787.1:0-72371 GCA_029231635.1 Ditylenchus weischeri
GGGATCAATCAATAGGTATCCATAGCCTTTTTGTTGCGTACATTGTCGATATGCATCCATAAAATAATCGAGTTGTTTAGGAAAAAGTTGAGCGACAATGTTTCTAATTGAAAGCTGTGTACTAGGAGCATTAGTAAGAACTAAATATGATGAATTTGTACGGGCCACTTTAGCATTTTTTTCAAAAAGATTTTGAGTTACAAAAATAACTCTAATATTTTGGTGGTGGGATTTTTTGCAAAAAAGGTTTGACAAAAATTCTTCACTGCACTGAAGCATGAGATCATCAAGTATCAAAAGAAGACCTTTTTCACATTGGTTTAATAAATCATTAGATGGGATACCTGCACAAACTAAAACACCGTTTTTCTGAAGCTGTGCAACAGCGTCGGAATCCTCGCCATAGCAATACAAAACAGTTTTTGGTGGTGGTTCAAGCATTTCATTTCTAAATTTCAAGAGTTTTAAAGGAAAACTTGTTTTTCCTGTATTTGAAGGTCCTGCGACAATCATACCACTAGGAAGTGAAAACTTTAATTCTTTTTCAGGGACAGAAAATTGTCCAATGCTACTGTCCATAATAATAAAAATTTTCAAAATGATTCTTTTTTTTACAGTTATTTTAACCTTTTTAAAATAAGTTTTTAAGTGTTCAAATGGTTTTGTGTGTTTTTGCTAATTTTGAGTTTTTTTTTAGCTATTGTGGGTGTTTTTGGGGTGGTTTTGGTTGGTTTCAAGTGGTTTTGGCCATTTTGGGTGCTTTTAGGTACATATCTAATATTTCAACTAGGAATTTTCAATAAGAACTTTGTGTGTAAATATCAATTCAAAAAGTCTTTCGGCTAGTCTTTCGGCTAGTAGTTAGTGTTTTTTATTGAAAAAACATCGCAACAACAACAAATAAATTTAAAACAAATAAAACTCAAAACAACAGATAAAAATTGGGAAACAGGCCATTCTTCTAAAGCTCAGCGCTATCATCAGAATTATTACCTCGCAAACGAGCGTACTCTTCCTGTAACAAATGCGTATGTGTACGTATTGATAAAATATAAGAAAGTCGATTACCGTCAAAGAGTCTTCTGCCTCTTCGTCTTCAATACATTGAGGTGGATGGATTGTCGATGCATCATTTTCGTTCACGGAATTTTCCGATGACTGACTTGTGGATTCTTCCATCTCTTCATCTTCAGGCTCCGGCTTGATGATGCGCATTGAATGTGGCTAAAAAAACAGATTAGATTCTTTTTGTGATTTTTATTAATAGGAATTTTGGATAGGAACATTTACTCACTTTTGTTTCCGGGTGTGTTTGTCCACTTTCAAGGTTTGATAGTTTTTGATCACTCAGAAAGGTTTTGGAGGTTTCCGGTTCCGAGAATTTTGGATGGGACCTTTGTGTCTGCACTCCTTTTCTTTGTCTACTTGTTAGTGCGATCCTTGCTGGTTGATTTTTTTGCTATTCCCTTTCGGCTTTTTCCTCGGTCCCATACAATGATACAATAGGGTATGGCTTACTACTACTTTTTTTCTTTACCTTTCTGTCTTCGAAAGTTCACTTTGTGATTAACTTTGACGGAAGAGGTTGCTGCTGAATTGAGTCCCATTGTCGATGACGAGAGTTTCCGGCAGGCCATGGCGAACGAAGATACCTTTTAATTTGCTGATTACTGCATCTGCGGAAGTAGATTGCATTCGGAACACTATTGGGTATTTGGAGAAGCTGTCAACCACTATAAGGAATGACTGGCTGTTGATTGGCCCAGCGAAATCAAGATGGATTCTTTGCCATGGCTTTGTTGATTGAGGCCACGACTGGAGCAGATTTTTGTTCGGCAGTTTGGCAGAGAGGGCACACGGGGAGCACTTCTTGACCATTTCTTCGATCTGAGTCTCCATTTGAGGCCAATAGCAGTATGAGCGAGCCAATTGCTTCATTCGTCGAATCCCAGGGTGTCCTTGATGTAGTAGCTGGAGAACGGCTTTCTGATTGCTTTTCGGAATGACCACCCGTTCTTTGAACATTAGCACACTGCTGACGTTGGATAGGAAGGCGCGCTGCTGAGAGAATTGTAACACTTCTTTCAGAATTTCGGGAGCACTGATTACAGCATTTTGACAACCCAAGCACGAGCATGACGAGTTTTGTCCCTTAGGATCTTTTAAGGTCATGATAGACTCTTTTCTGTCCAAAGGATCTTTTGAGGTCCTTAGAGACTCTTTTCTGTCCAAAGGATCTTTTGAGGTCCTTAGAGACTCTTTTTTGTCTAAAGGATCTTTTGAGGTCCTTAGAGACTCTTTTTTGTCCAAAGGATCTTTTTGCAGGGACTGCGGCCAACCATTTGACACGAAGCTCATCACCATTTGCAGAGATTCATCTTGAGCCGTTGACTTAGCCAAGTCCTTAAATGTGAGCGGAAGATGGCGGAGATTTTCCAAAAGCTGGTGTTGAACGGCTTCTTCGCATGATTGGAGGGCACCAATGATGACGTCTTCGGTCTCTGGAATTTGCTGATAGATAAGACGGGAGAGAGCATCAGCTTGGCCAAATTCAGCTGTGCGTTGATATTCGATTTTGAAGTCATAAGCGAGTAAGATGATTGACCATCTTTTTTGCATCCTTTTTGAGTAGAGAGTCCAAAGGCTGACGGATTGACTGGATCGCTGGCACATAAGATTGGTAGAAGTTGACCATACCAAGATAGCTACGAAGAGAAGATAGATCGGTTGGATTTGGCGTCTTGACCACGGCTTCGATTTTCTTCGGATCTGGTCGGCGACGGAAATCAATTGGGCTTTGCCCGCGTAGGTTCGAATCCTGCCGACTGCGCCACTGTTATGTCCTAGCGGTTGAGGGAAGAGAGAGAGAAAGGACACAGCAAGAGAGAGAGAAGAGCGAGAGAAACACAACTAGCTTACTTTTTATTCACACAACAACTGACTTGAACACATCCGTTCAAGTCTTTATATACTCCTTACATACAATAGTACATTCAAATCGTTACGAGACAAATACGATTTGAATATACGACACAACATTTTTCAAAAAATAAAAATAAATAAACTTATTTCGGGATGAGACATTTTTGAAGTTATAATGTAAAAAACACGGTTGTTGCAAACATCCCCTGTAATTCGGTCTGCTCATCCAGAAAACAGAAGGACCAAACAAAATTAAAAATATGAGGTTTTGGGATACACATGTTTAAAGAAATTATGTCTAAATCAAAAAGCAAAAATTATTCAAACACACTCAACACAAGATTACAAGATTACTCAACACTTTCCTCGGGACTTGATTGAAAGAAAAAAGTTTTGAAGAAAACTAATAATCTAAAGTTTTTATTTTCTAAAGTGCCATAAACTCACACATGCTTTGCTACAACGCACTATACTTATTGCCTTTGATGCCACATATACAAAGTCACCAAAGGGGTTTCTACAGGTGGATTTGCTATCTTGGTTGAAACCGTATGAATTCATTTATTTGTAGTATTTTTCAATGCACGCCTTTATCGATGATCGCTTCTTGCCGGTCGCTTTCGTTTGGATGAAGAACAAGGACAGTATGACATACAAGCGAGTGTTTCACGAAGTGTTCAATTTGCCTTTTGAGAACTTCAACATTAAATACTACTTATCAGGTTGGTGTATTTTACTATCTGACTTTTTTAGTGACCCTTATTTCCATAACAAATAATTCTGTAGAATCTTGGAATCGAGATTACAAAGCTCATTTTGCCGGCGGAGGAAAAGCCGATCGTAGCAAAGTTATCCAGTTTCAAGTCGCAGAAGAGGAAGCAGTTAGACACGCCATTGAAAGGTTTCTTGTGTGAGCTCTAACTATTTCACATAAATACCTAGCTCTTTTAGACATGAGGACAGACCAGAAGAACAGTTCCGTACAGTCCGTGCCGCTCAGCGAACCTCCGAAGAGTTGGTGCATGCCTTGCTGGTGGAATGGGAAGAGAAGCCGTCTAATGAAGTTAAAAGCTTTGATGAAATAGTCTCCTTTTTACGGTCTGTGCAAGAAAGAGTGTGGTATGCAAAAGGATTGCACCCAGATTTTGAAGATATTGAAGAAAACGAAGAAGAAGAAGAATCAGAAGAGGAAGGAATTGTTGATGACGAGCATCCTGGTCTATGATTTGTTGTTTTCGCTTATTATTGTTTCCACGTCCTGGTTTTGTTATAATTTTAGTTGAGGTTTTGGTTGTTGTTTTCACGTCGTGGTTAATGTTCTCGTCCTGTTATCACGTCCTGGTAGTTGTTAAATGGTTCAGGAATAAATCTCTTTGATTTGACAATGCTTTTCTCAAACATATTACCATAATTCCTCTAATAAGACGGCCCTTTTAAACGATCTCTTTCTGTTCTCTATATTTTTCGCCTATTTAGCGCTTTGTCAGGGGGGGCGCTTTTTAGAGAGGGGGCGCTTATTGGAAAGGGGGCGCTTATTAGAGAGAATACGGTAGTTGTTATTTTTGTCTTTGCGAATAAAGAATGTAGTAGGGCGCGAAATTATTAAAATTCACAAGATCTAGAATGCCCGTGGATTGTTATCAGTTTTCTAGTCAAGAAATAGTCGATTTCATTGATAGAATAACTTTTTAAAATATTGGAAAATGTCGCACGACAAATTACAAAAATGTTGGAAAATGTCGCACGACAAATTCCAAAAATATTGGAAAAAGTCGGCCGACAAATTCCAAAAATATTGGAAAATGTCGGCCGACAAATTCCAAAAATATTGGAAAATGTCGGCCGACAAATTCCAAAAATATTGGAAATTGTCTGGTAGCCGATAATAATTGTTCACCAAAACAGCATCATAGAGAAGACAGCTTTTTTTTAGCAAAGCACCCACCAAGTTTTTTGAGCCTGAGATCCACCAGAACTCCCCTTGAAAACGCATGTCTTGTTTTCGAAGATGACCAATGGACATGAGATTGAAAAATAGCTCGGCACTAGGCATCTTTCGTTTGCTACTACAATCCAGACAAGTATCGATGAAGCCTGAAAAAAATTAATAGAAGTCTATAAAAGCAACCGAAAAAAACTTTCAAAAAATGATAAAGCAAGAAAATTTGAGAAGCAGACACGACCGTAAAAAAATTAAGAATGAATTTGAATGTGTTAAGACGTTTCAGGGCTCTTTGGACATTTGTCCAAAAATCACTGAAACGCCCCTATGCCGGTGCACAGCCTTTCAAAATTTGAATTTCCTTGTAGTTCAACTTAAACAAAACGCCAAGAATTTAACTGCAGTTTTTACGCGCTTTTAAATTTTCCGTTCATTTTCCGCACTTAAATATCAGACAATTTTCGGTTCAACAGATGCACTTAAAAAGTAGGCAATACATGAAGAGACGACAGCAACTTTATTCAGATTCAATCTCTAACACAATATTCAGATCAAACAATACATTTCGCTCATAAGATTCTTCTATAAATTTTTTCAAAATCACTGGACGATTTTTTATTGAGGCGAATCTTCTTTCATCGCTGTTGACTTTTCGGTGGAGAGACTCAATAGATCCTTCTGCGATGGATTCACGTTCTTGCTTGGCTGACGAGTATGTCCTCCGTAGGTGACTGATACATCTTTGATAACAGGCTGCTGAGCTTTCACACACATTGTTTGATGGCCACTAGTTCTCACATGAGCTGCTCCGAAAACAAAATTTCTAAGTTTTCCCACACATAAAGTTCATCACATACCCAGTATGTCCAAGAAGAACAGGCGGAACAATGACCAGAGGACGATTGAAGTTCTTCGACCTATTTTGACTATACTCGTAGTGGTTTCGCTGCGTCTTCTGAGTAGCTGTCTCCGCTTCCTCTTCCAAATCAGTCCTTCGATTGCGAAGCACAGTGCTACGTTCCACCAACTGCGCCTTCTGAGTAACGTCATCGACCACTTTGGCATATTCCTCATTGAGCTTAGCGAACGCTTCATTGTCTGCGATAAGTCTGGTGATGCCTTGCTTGCAACAGATTTCAGCGATACAAGCTTCATCGACTGATTTGTTGGTCATCCAGAGGAAGTATATCAATGTGATGGCAGAGATAACGCTAAAACAATAACTTGTTGAGTCTAAAAACCAGTTCAGAGGATAGGTTTACACATAGATCCCATAGATTTTTTATCTTAACTCACTTCTTGACAGAGACCCTTCTGTTGCACATTCCTTCGGTTGGCTTCGCAATTTTTCCCTTGGCTCATTACGCTTGCCTGGAATTAAAGTAAGCATTTGATGAGAAGTACACAAGAACTAAATCTACAAACTTGTGTTTTGTGAGCGGCCTTTGCTCTTTTTAAGCACTTAGCTTGTTCCACCTCCTTTAAACTGCATTATGCCTCTTAGCCGAGAGTTCTGCTGAATCAAAGATTCATCTTCATCATTTAATCCAACTGCTCTATAAAACAAAAAAATTTAAAGTGATATGTAAGACAAGCTGAAAGGACTTACGAATGCGGACCCTACCTGCAGCCTTAGCTCGGTTTGCAGTTTCGAGTTCTGCTCTTGATTCAGCTTCCAGCCGTTTTTCATCAGCTCGTTTCACTGAAACAAAAAACCGTCAAAACAGTAGATAAAACAAGGTGAAAGAGCTCACGAAGACGGAATTTTTTCCTGCTTCTTTTGCTTGCTCACTTGCCGTTTTCGTTCATTATTCTTCCATCTTGTTTTGACTGCGGCTGAGAGAGAGACACTCCATTTGGCTTAACGCACATTCGTCTGCTGGAGACCATCTTTAGCTCTGAAAAAACACTGAATTTATTTTTGTATGAGACACGCCAATTTTGTATTTTTTGAGCTTTTCTTTACGCCAAAAGAAAGCCCACAATCTCTTCTATCTTAATAACCAGACCAATTTTTGCAGAGTCAGAATTTTTAAAACTAAAGATTATTTGAAGCAAACAAGTGGCATTTTTCCGAGTAAAAATTAGGGTTTTTTGCGTTTTCAGTCTAACTTTTGTATAAAACACCCTAAATTTGTATTTTTTGTATGCATCCTTGGTACCAAAATGCAGCAAATTTACTCCTCTATCGAGTCTCTGGTTTTGTTTGAGAAAAATTAGACAGAAAAACTGGGCGGGATCTCAATCGAATCAATAAGGCAAAGAAATTTCTTCGAAAATTTTCAAAGAAATTGCTTGTGGTTTTGAAATTTTACGTGTTTTATGGGCAAGTGATGGCTCATTCGAGAGTTCTTAATGCGAGGAGTATTTTGGCTATAAGCATGCACAAGCCAAAAAGGAAAAAATCAGGTCAGAGGCATGAAACAGAAAAGGGGTCTCAAATCGACCATTTTTGATAGTTTTTTGTTTGGCGCTAATTCCCCTAATACACTAAGATTCAAATTTTGAAAGGCTGTGGGTGTTATGCACATTTGAAAAAAAAAATACTTTTTCGATTTCGCTGGTACCAAGGCAAACTTTCCTGAAAAGGTACCCTGATCACAGTACAAAGATGGGGGACTAAGGTAAATTATTGACTAAAGGTATTTTACCGTCTTTCAGTCACTTAAACTACACAAAAAAACCTTTTATTGTAATTCTGATCATAAGTCTTGCCTGGAATGGGTAATCCTTTCTTGTATCTTTTGTATACAACTTCGACGCATGCTTCGGATTGTTGTCTTGCTGGAATATCCAGTCGGCGTCGAGGCATGTGATGGCGTGCTCTAGCATATTCTCCTCTAGGATGTCCCGATCATAGTTGCACCCCGCCTTGCGGCCGCCGGCGGCCCGCATCCGCCGGCGGAGCGCCAGGCGGAGGCGGAAAATTCAGAAACTGCCGGCGCTGGCGCCAGGCGGCGGCGAAAATTTTTGAACGCAGGCGGAGGCGGCGGCGGAGAGGCGGTTTTGAGAAGGCGGCGCAGGCGGCGGCGGAGCGAAAAATGGCGACGGAGGCGGAGCCGCCGGCGGAGTGATTTTCGCTGTTTTTCCATTCATTTATTTCAAAAAAGACTAACTAATAACTAATAAGATGACTAACTAATAAGATGAAAAATGCTACTCACGTCACACTTGGAAGAGATAAAGACCGACAAGCAACCAGCTGAAGACTATTCGGCTGGACAGCTGGCGCACGATCCAAGTAAAGGTCCAGCATCTTGATGGCCAAATACAGAGATTCATGATTCAGGTCGAAGGTCTCCTGCAATTCCACCAACCAGTTGACTAAGATGGCGCGACTATCACGGCTGATGAAGGGCGTATGGCGGAAGTAGTCACGAGTCTTGAAGAACTTCTGAAAAATGTTACTAAAGAATTAAAAAAAAACACTTTTCCGACAAACCTCTCGATATTTCTAATAGTTGAAGATATCTTGGGCATACTCGGCGACCGCATTCACATCTTATCTGGTTTCCTTATCATAATCCACATCTGGATCCCGGTTCTTCCAATTCGCTGTGCTTTCCCAGCAGGATCTTCTTGCTTCGATACTCCAATCCCTCAACAAAGTCATGACCACTAAAAACCATAAATAAGACTAAACTTCAACACTAAATTATGATACCTTTTGCGCTTGGACGAGCCATTTTTCACTTGCGGAGGCTCAGTCATGTCGACATTGAGATTTCACTTGCGCAGAACCATCTTAAATTTAATTAGGAATATGCTACGCCAAATTGTTAACAGCCACTTACATTAAAGGCCATCGTATATCTGAAAAAAAGTGGAATATACTCTTTGATATGAGCCAGAAAAATTACAAACCGTTAGTAGCAGAAGATATCACGAATGTAATCAATCTCAATAAACGAACTCTGTAGCAACACCTGCGAATAGCAAGAACGTGACAGTAAAACAGTACGGATAAAAACAAAAAATATGGGGCAAACCAATTTGATACCAAAAGTTCAAATTTAGTCGAGTATCACCATTACGGTTGTCTAGGGGGTTTTCTTGGGATCTCGGATTTTTCGAGGCGAGGCCTCGATTTCTCAAGCGAATCTCGAGTCTTGTTTTGGTATTTTTAAACCATCTCAGCGCTTGATTCTGGGTAGGATACAATCGCGTTTGATTACTTTTTACTAAATCTGAAATTTTCAAATTTCGGAGTGGAATACCCTTTATGGGTGGGTACGTGGTGGTTCACCTACTATTTCTAAGGTTAACATATCCTTTTCGGTTGTTTGAGAAATTTGAAAATCAATATAAGATAATGGCGCCCCAATGAGTACGAACCGGAAGCAGTGCTACCTGGGGCAGTGCCAGTGCCGAAAAATTTGTGTCAATGATCAAAAATTGAAGTACATCAACCATTGCAACGGTACATACATAAAAAGTTTCTCGGCACCGAGCTCACGCTTGTAATTTTTTTAGCACCACTGTAAAAAAAAGCTTAAGAGTCAACAATACAAGTCCGCATACGAAACAATTTTTTTTATTAAACGAAACAATCAAGCCATCAACAACAGTTCTTTTTTCTATCCCTTGCAAGAGAAACAATGCAGCATCCTGAAAGCATTCAGATATGAATATATCTGAGAGTAAATATAAGACCAACCTTAGGCGATAGCTGTCGATAGAACCTTAGTCTGATTTGGTGAAGACGAAGCACCGCTTTCCAATTCTTTGATACGCTCCTTCAGCACACTAACTTCTGTCTGCAACTGAAAATAATTGATTTAGCTCGATGTTGTCAGTCCTAACTATACCCTCCAAATTACGTGATCTACTCGCTTTCTGCACATAAAGTGGAAAGCTCTGCTAACACAATAGTATTTTTTGCACTGATAATAGTCCACAAATTGTAGAATATCATAAAGGGCATCATTTGAGAGGGTTTGCATTGTAAAAAAGTGTGGTGGGAATTTGGAAAATTTGCAAGAACACATCCACAATCTCCGCCTATTTGATTGACAAGTTTGCCAAAAAGAGACATTTGAGGTTGAAGAGAAAAAATACTTACGCCGTCTTTGACGTCATCAATAGGGTGCTCCTCATAGAAAAATTCGACGTACTTGGACTGAAACAACCATGAAGATTTTTCAGCTAATGGCAAAAGTTAAAAAAAACCTCGTAGACACTTTCGACCTCTTTGATGATAAAGTCAAACTCTTGGCGACGCCCATGTTGCTTCAAATTTAAGATTCTTTCACTAACATTTTGCCCTTTGATCAGAACCGTTTCGATGATAAGACCGATGCTCACATATTTCTTTCTTAAAGTCCTGAATATAATCGCGTGAAAACAAGCACACAAAACTACAAGAGAAAAATGTATAACCTACATGGAATTGGTGAAAGTAATATTTCCCTTGATGACTAATTCGGCTGAACTTTTGTACTGATTGAAAATTTGCTTGGCTAACAGGATTCCACGGCACTTGGAAGACACATCAACACGGCAAGTGTGAGAATTAACAGTGCCCATCGCGCTCTTGTAGTCTTCAGCGGAGGTCATTGTAGTTCCATCGACTTTACCACAGCTTATCTTTCCATTCACATCGATAATCACTAAAACGGATGGTTAGAACCTGAAATTGGAAAAATCATAAGTCATACCCAAGCTCCAAATCTTAGAAAGACCGAGCTTTGCTCCACCTTCACCAGAAATTGTTTTCTCTTCCTTCTCAGCAGTAGACTGTTGCTGCCCCCATGATTGATCTTCCTTTGTTTCAACTTTGCTTTCTAACGGAACAGGCTGAAGAGAATAGTTTGCGAAGCAGGCCTTTGAGATGGTTGCTTCGTTCTTGGACACCAATTGAGAAGAAAAGCGGGTATTTTTTACAACTTTGAGCACACTTTCTGTTGGATTTCCCAGAAATGGATGCATCCTTCGAAAGATTTCAACCGCTTCGACCAAAAGTTTGCCCAGCTGAGTTTCCATCGCTCTTAAAAAAAAGATAGGGAAAAAATTTACACGGTCAAACATTTCAAAGAAAGTCGTACTCTAAATCGTAGCTAGATCTCAATAAATTAATTTTTGGCAACTAGATTTACCTCAATTTGATAGAAAAAATCTCTTCAAAATTTCTGCTAATTTAAAATCAATATACCGTATTTGTTCTATTAATTTGAGCTTCTCTCTTACAGTTATCATCCACTTACCATCAAGCTCCTATATTTCAGCTCAGAAAAAATATGTTGCAAATATGTTTTTTTCGTTTTCTTAATTACCACGAGCTTACCTGATTCCAATTTTTATGCTTTGGTTGAGTACCCGAAAATCTTAAAATTGACCTAATTTAAAATAATTGCCTTTTTGTGGCTGACTGAAGGTATTCATTGTTGTTGAGCTTAAGTCAAGTGGCCTTTTTGTTATTTTCTCTATTTTTCAAGGAAGGGACAAGGTGGGGGGGCTGGTGTTTTAGATACACTTTGTGCTGATGAGCCAGCCAGCAATTTCTTCTTTTTATTTCATCATCAAACATATATATCGCTGCTACTGCTTTGTTTTTTTCCCTTCCTTTTCGCCTATTTTCCCAGGCTGGATTGCCTAGAGGTGGAGGAGACCAGTGTTTGTTGCGGTCTGGACGGATGGATGGCTCACATTTATCTTTTTCAACCATCCACCCTCAACTTTTTCTTCTTTTCTAATTTAATGGTTTTTTTCGGGTGGCTACTTAATTTTGTGGTATTAGCAACTTTCGTGGAATTTTAAATTGTTTTTTATTATTATTGCTGGATACGTGTTAATTACGGTTTGCGTCAAAAATTGTTGAGTTTGAACAATGAAAATGAGAATTTTCAAAATTAAAAAAATTATGCAGCACCACCGGCAATCGAACCTTCACTATTTTTTATAAAAGTATCTTCCGTAGCTTAAAATATTTATAAAATGCTGAAATCCTCCATTATATTTTTTGAAATTTAATTTTCTGAGAATTTTTGTTACAATTAGGATTCTTTTCACTAGCTTGTAGCGCTGGATTTAAGCTTCCTAACAAATCTTCAACTAAATTGTGTTATTTTTTCAACAAGGGGAGGAGGAGAATATTTAAAAACGCATGCAAAATGAGTGTGGTTCTTTTCACAGTCTTGACCAGTGGTATAAAGTTTGCTTTGTTTCGGCTTTGGCCCGTATTTACAAATTTTTTCTCCGGTTCTTCTTCTGCCTCCGATATTTTAAAAAGTGTTCCCAGAGATCTCATGCACGTTTGAAAAAAAAATTCGGGTTTTGCCTTGGTACCCCAAAGGGGGCTTTGGGAGTTTCCCAATGGTTTGTCTCTCAGTTATGTATGCGTGCGCACAAACTTACCTACTACAGTAGCGGAAACAAAAACTCGCACCAAGCATGTTTCTTGCAAACTTTGCCCCGTAACTTTTGATAAACACATTATTTCTTGTAACCGTAAAAACAAAAATATTCTACAGGATTTCAGCTACATTTTCCGCCTCCGCCTGGCGGCTCCGCCGGCGGATGCGGGCCGCCGGCGGATGCGGGCCGCCGGCGGAGCCGCAAGGCGGGGGTGCAACTATGATCGGGACATCCTAGAGGAGAATATGCTAGAGCACGCCATCACATGCCTCGACGCCGACTGGATATTCCAGCAAGACAACAATCCGAAGCATGCGTCGAAGTTGTATACAAAAGATACAAGAAAGGATTACCCATTCCAGGCAAGACTTATGATCAGAATTACAATAAAAAGGTTTTTTGTGTAGTTTAAGTGACTGAAAGACGGTAAAATACCTTTAGTCAATAATTTACCTTAGTCCCCCATCTTTGTACTGTGATCAGGGTACCTTTTCAGGAAAGTTTGCCTTGGTACCCCAAGGCAAAAAGTTAAATTTTGGTCGAAACCAAGGCGAAACGAAAATTTTGATCGAAGCAAGTACCAGCGAAATCGAAAAAGTATTTTTTTTTCAAATGTGCATAACACCCACAGCCTTTCAAAATTTGAATCTTAGTGTATTAGGGGAATTAGCGCCAAACAAAAAACTATCAAAAATGGTCGATTTGAGACCCCTTTTCTGTTTCATGCCTCTGACCTGATTTTTCCTTTTGGCTTGTGCATGCTTATAGCCAAAATACTCCTCGCATTAAGAACTCTCGAATGAGCCATCACTTGCCCATAAAACACGTAAAATTTCAAAACCACAAGCAATTTCTTTGAAAATTTTCGAAGAAATTTCTTTGCCTTATTGATTCGATTGAGATCCTGCCCAGTTTTTCTGTCTAATTTTTCTCAAACAAAACCAGAGACTCGATAGAGGAGTAAATTTGCTGCATTTTGGTACCAAGGATGCATACAAAAAATACAAATTTAGGGTGTTTTATACAAAAGTTAGACTGAAAACGCAAAAAACCCTAATTTTTACTCGGAAAAATGCCACTTGTTTGCTTCAAATGGTCTTTAGTTTTAAAAATTCTGACTCTGCAAAATTGGTCTGGTTATTAAGATAGAAGAGATTGTGGGCTTTCTTTTGGCGTAAAGAAAAGCTCAAAAAATACAAAATTGGCGTGTCTCATACAAAAATAAATTCAGTGTTTTTTCAGAGCTAAAGATGGTCTCCAGCAGACGAATGTGCGTTAAGCCAAATGGAGTGTCTCTCTCTCAGCCGCAGTCAAAACAAGATGGAAGAATAATGAACGAAAACGGCAAGTGAGCAAGCAAAAGAAGCAGGAAAAAATTCCGTCTTCGTGAGCTCTTTCACCTTGTTTTATCTACTGTTTTGACGGTTTTTTTGTTTCAGTGAAACGAGCTGATGAAAAACGGCTGGAAGCTGAATCAAGAGCAGAACTCGAAACTGCAAACCGAGCTAAGGCTGCAGGTAGGGTCCGCATTCGTAAGTCCTTTCAGCTTGTCTTACATATCACTTTAAATTTTTTTTGTTTTATAGAGCAGTTGGATTAAAATGATGAAGATGAATCTTTGATTCAGCAGAACTCTCGGCTAAGAGGCATAATGCAGTTTAAAGGAGGTGGAACAAGCTAAGTGCTTAAAAAGAGCAAAGGCCGCTCACAAAACACAAGTTTGTAGATTTAGTTCTTGTGTACTTCTCATCAAATGCTTACTTTAATTCCAGGCAAGCGTAATGAGCCAAGGGAAAAATTGCGAAGCCAACCGAAGGAATGTGCAACAGAAGGGTCTCTGTCAAGAAGTGAGTTAAGATAAAAAATCTATGGGATCTATGTGTAAACCTATCCTCTGAACTGGTTTTAGACTCAACAAGTTATTGTTTTAGCGTTATTCTGCCATCACATTGATATACTTCCTCTGGATGACCAACAAATCAGTCGATGAAGCTTGTATCGCTGAAATCTGTTGCAAGCAAGGCATCACCAGACTTATCGCAGACAATGAAGCCGCTAAGCTCAATGAGGAATATGCCAAAGTGGTCGATGACGTTACTCAGAAGGCGCAGTTGGTGGAACGTAGCACTGTGCTTCGCAATCGAAGGACTGATTTGGAAGAGGAAGCGGAGACAGCTACTCAGAAGACGCAGCGAAACCACTACGAGTATAGTCGAATCGAAGAATTACCCGTCCTCTGGCATGTTCCCGATGGGTATGTGTGTGGGAAAACTTAGAAATGTTTTCGAAGCAGCAGCATGTACCCGAACCACCAGCATGTGAACCACCAGCATGTACAACCATCAGCATGTACCACCAGCACGTGAACCAGCAGCACCCACCAGCATGTCCTGAACTGGGATACCCATGTAAACCTGTACCTGTGAACCACCAGCATGTGGCATGTACCCGAACCACCAGCATGGGTACCCGAACCACCAGCATGTACCCGAACCACCAGCGGGTGAACTGTACCTGAACCACCAGCATGTATGATTGTGAACTACTAAGGCCGCGAAGCGGCCAGGTATAGTGAACCAGTGTGAAGGTACCAGGGTAGACAATCCATGAAAGCAACGCGTGAGCGTTGCCCTAGGCTCAGGCCAAAACGCGAAGCGTTTCGTCAGCCTACCAATTCAGTGAGATCTCTACCCAGGGTACAAACACCATTCCCCAACTCGAGATGGTCTCGATCCAGGGTACCCTAGTTTAATAAATAGGATTAAAAGAATTTGTTTTGTCTTTTAGCATAATTTGTGTTGGCGACCAGAAACTTTGCGAGGTTATTTATTGCAACATCATCAAAAGAGTATTGCAAAAATGGAAAAGTATGAAGCAAATCAGAACACTAATTTGCTTCGTACTTTTACATTTTTGTAATACCTTTTTAACCGATGTTGCTAAAAGTGATACTTCATCAGAAACTATTATCGCGGAACTACCTGATGGTCTTTTCATTTAAAAAAAAACCCCCAAAAATATAATAGAAAAATGCGAAACCAAAATTTGCGCCGAAAAAAAAAGGATTGTCCATAATCATTTCAGACCATCTGTTCTAATATTTACACCTTGTGTGGTTTCCTCGTAAGATAGGACTTTTGACCGGCGGTGACCGAAAATTGTTTAACACATATTTCCACACCAAACCAGTGGTTATTGATCCCCCCACTACTTTACACCACCACTGCTACTGCTGCTAAACCGGGGAATAGATGCGATGGTTCCCAAGAATTTGTTTACTTTGACGACCATAAAAACTTAGTTAGTTTATTGGTGGTAGAACAGAGAACAGAGCTAGCTATGTAGCCAGTGTCTGGAATATTTTTTTTATTTAAAGGCGAGATCAAATCTGGCCTGAGATTTAAGTCTTGAATTTGGACCCGTCTAACAAGGAAGTGACTCTGACTGTGACCGGGAGGAACTTTGATTTTAAAAAATCTGAATATTGTTGTAGAGCGTGCGCAAGTTCATGACAAATCTGGCTCCCCAGCTCTGAAGATGCACTAAAAGAGGTACAAGGGTCACTCAAAGTTAAAAAAAACACCTCGATACCCATATCATGGTTTTTTATTACTGACCCATGGGACATGGGCCGATCCTAAAATTTTTGTTGACTTTCATAGGCGGTGAGCCAAATACATAAGTGATTTGGGCACGCTCTACAAGGATACGCACATAAAAAAATTTGTAGGCCCTTTTTGCATTTTTTTTATAAATATAAAAACAAAAAAAGATGGCACATTTTGGAGAGCTTGAACCTGATCTCGGGTTTTGGTTAACGGGTTTTTAGTTTTGCTTCGGTCGGTCAACCGGAAAGAAACCTGGTTTCGGTTATTTTTGTCGTAAATTGACCGTGTTTTCGAAAATTGTTGCACCGAGCTGGTTGCTGTTAGAGATGAATATTTGTGTTTGCCCAATATAAATAGTTTTGCCTAAACTTGACCCAACACCCCAAGTACCCAAACTATTTGTTTGTCCCCCACCTCTAATTGCTATCCCATACTAGTCCGATAAGTTTGCTAACTTCATCGGGTTTTGGACCACCAGAATTTTTCTTTTATTTTGGCTACAAGAAACACTGTTTTTACAAATCAAAGCCAATATTTTGCTTTCAAAATTTACCAAAAGTATCTTTAACCTTTTGCGGCATTCATTTTACAGATTTCTGTTTTGTTCAGAAATAAACTCTAGGCTTATTTTAGGGTATAAAAAATTCTGCCAGGCTCTAGCTGGAGAACCTGCGACTAAACTTGAAAAATTATTACCGTAATTATTCTAATAGAAACCCCGGGGTTACTATTTTTCAATCCTCTAAAAATCTTGAAATTGTCAATCAAAAATAACCCTAACTCTGAAATCTTAGTCAAAAAATAGTGGGGAGTTACTATTAGAGACGGGGTTTCTATTAGAATAATTACGGTAATTGGGCAAGAAGCTGAACTGTTTGAGTTATCTCTATATAGTATTTGGCATGTGTCCGTCCTACTTTTTAATGGACATTTTGACCACATTCAGGCCATTTTTGCTTATTTTTCCGATTATTTTCGGCAATGTCTCGACGGAACCCCAAACTTCAGACAATTCAGCGTCTTTTTATGCCGAGACCCAGGAAAATGTCTTCGAAAAGAAAACTTTTGTGGTCCCTCAAAATTGGAGTTGGTGGATTTTAGCCTGGAAATAGGGTGGAGTTCGGTGTTCAAGCCCAATTTTCTGCCGATTTTTGGAAACCCATGTCAGATATCTCACCAGAACCCCCAAGTACAACATCTTGGCTTTTTTTTAAGCACAAACACGCACAATTGAAGTTGCTTCTAAAAAAAAATTCTTTGCCCTCCAAATTGGAGACGGTGGATTTTAGCCTGGATTTATGGTAGATTTAAGTGTTCAAGCCCGATTTCTTACTATTTTTTACAAACCTATGAATTTTTTTTATTGTAACTTTTAACTGCAATATTTTAGCTTCCTTTCGAGCACAAGATTGTTAAAATAAGGGTGGTTCTAATAAAAGTTTGGGGTGTACCAAGGAAGAGGATATCCAGAAGAGGTGTACCCAGGAGGAAAGTAGCCAAGAGGAGGGTAGCCAAGAGGGAATATCCAAGAGGAGAATACCCAGAAAGGGTGTACCTAGGACGACAGTACACAGGAGGGGGAGGTGCCCAAAAGGAAGGTACCGGAGGCAGTTAACCAGGAGGAGGGTGGTTAGGAGGAGGGTACCTAGGAGAAGGGTAGCCTGGAGGGAATACCCAGGAGGGGATACTCAGGAGGGGTTTACCCGGGATGAGGGTAACCAGGAGGGAGTATTCAGAAGGAGGGTAGGTAGGAAGGGGTGAACTAGAAGGGAGGTATCCAGGAAAAAGGAAGGCAGGAGGAGGGCTGCCAGGAAGGAGGTAGCCAGAAAGAGGTTAGCCAGGAGAAGGGTAGCCAGGACGGGGTGGGTAGAAGGAGGGTACTCAGTAAGAGGGTAGATAGGATACCCAGGAAAGGGTGATCATGAATTAATATTTGATGTGATGGATTAATATTTATTAGAATTTCAAAATACGATGGCGCCGATAGGCGTCTGTCACCCCTAGTTATTTGGTAGTGGGACGTTTCGGAAATTTATCCATCATACTATTTTTCTTATTATTTGGCGCCAATTTGAATGTTTCATGGCGTTCTTACTAGGGTTGTGAAACGAATTTTTCGCCTATTTGTCCCTATTTGTCCAACATTTTCCGACTTGCCCGGACAATTATCCTGGACAATTGTCCAGTTTCTATTTGTCCGGGCAATTTCACAACCCTAGTTCTTACCATACTAGCTTCTTCCCATTCGTTTATTCTCGTCAATTTGTTCATTTCTGTTTGTCAGAGCATGTTTGTTACTATTTTATTTAGATGTCGACGGAAGAGGAAAACTTTGCGCCAAGGGTTTTTGGTTGGTCAAACGAAGATGTCGTCGGGTGGTTGTTGTTTATGTTTCGTTGAAATAAATGTTATTTTTTGATTGAGTAGAGTTGTTATTAGCTTATGAAAAGCAGCGAAATAAAACAAATAAAAGATTGCAAACAAATTGGCGTCAAATAATAAGAAAAGTAGAATGATGGATAAATTTGCGAAACGTTTCGCAAAAATATCCAAATGGACAAATTTGCGAAACGCCCCTGCACCATTAATTTTACTTCTTTTTAGTCTTGAACAAACAAATGTGCTGGCAGAAATTGTTTTCTCAGCTGTCTTTTTCAGAAAAAAATAGTTTGACAAATATATGGTCTTCTTATGTGGCAATGTTACTAGTGGTTGTTGGTGGTGGTTATATGTTGCTGCTGTCCTTGTGGTTGTGAGTGTCAATCACAACTTGTCTGGCTTTCGTCGCCGCCAAAGAGTAATTTGTTGGAGTCAGTGGTTTTTTTTGGTTTAAAGTCTTCTGGAGACCCTTTCTGTCTGGAGACCCTTCCTTAGCAATCCGAATTATAAAGCAGAATTTGAAAAAAATACTTAGTCGCTGAGATATGACCTAAAGTTGGAGTAAAGTTAAATGGTCATTTTTTAAAATATTGACACTCCAACTTAAGGTCATATCTCAGCGACTAAGATGATTCGGATTGCTGAGGAATTTTCGCCTACTGGGGTGTCTCAGAATAAAAAATTTCAGCTGAAAATGGGTACTTTTATTTAAAAGTACAACAAAATTTTCGAGGGGGCGGTTGGTGCACTTGGGATACTATCGGAGTTTTCATCATTTTGATGGAACTAAAAACTTCATGAATATGTTTAACACTTAGAATACGGCTGATTTTGAGACCCCCCGTAAAAGCTTTTAAAATCATGTTTCAGTTAATTTTTTTGTGCACAGACTGCGCAAAAAAATTTGCGCTATCCCTGTGGCTTAAAGAAAAAAAAAAAGTACCTAAGGGGGGACCAAGGCAAAACCCGGATTGTGCGATGACCTCATTTTATTTTTCTGATCACACTTTTATAAGTAAATCGACCATGCTAAGCAAGAATGCGGCCTCAGAATCGCCATATGTCAACTAAAAACTGCACTTTTCTGAGAATTATGTTAGGCGGGAATTTGAAAATTCTCAAATCCATGATATCATGAGTTTTTGCGATTCGTGGAGAATCGCGGAGTCGCGGAAGAATAGTGGAGAAGATTTATGGAACTCCTTCGGAATACTCATCCCCTACTTTTTTTTGAATTTTCTTACAGTCAAACCTGGGTTATCCGACAACCAAAGGGCCGCCCTTATGGTGTCGGTTAAACAAGGTGTCGGTTAAACAAGGTGTCGGTTAAACGAGGTGTCGGATGACTGGGGTGTAGGTTTACCAGGCCAACCAAATCGGGCTCATGGTGTCGGATAAAAGAGGGTGTCGGTTAACTGGGGTGTCGGATAACCCAGGTTTGACTTTATTTAAAAAAACCACAAATTTAAAACCAGGAAATTGAGAGGAGACCGAAAAAATTATTTTGAGCTCCGAAAGATTGATATGATTGGCCTTCCAAAGAAGCACCCTCATTTTCGGTCTCCTCTCAATTTCCTGGTTTTAGATTTGTGGTTTTTTTTAAATAACAAAAAAAATTCGAAAAAAGTAGGGCATGAGCATTCCGAAGAAGTACCGATTTATTTTATTCTTTCTAAAAAGTTTAGCTTACAAGTTTAAAACACGTAAAGACTCCTATGTAAAACCCGTACACAGTGGCCAGCTTGATTCGCTCCCTAAAATGGATACTATGAAAAATCTACTGCACATAACTCGGCATATATGCTTTGGATGGCAGGTTTCTAATAGACGAAATCTGGTACTTATTCGGCTCCCCCCATATCGAGCCTGCCCGCCTAAACCAGTCATCCAAGATTTTAGGTATGTTTGGCCGCTTCGCGGCCAAAGACCCAACTTGCTCCTCATTGCAAGGGAGGGGGGAAGGGAATATATCCATGAAGGTGAAACTGAGGCCTACCGCATAAAGAGACTCTGGTATGCATGCTATTGCTTGCATCCAGAGCTACTTTCCACTGATTTGTGTCCAACCCCAGCAAGAAATCACCCAAAAATGGACCTAAAATACCTCAACACGACGTTAACTTCTAAGCAATGGAAGGCAATTTTTCAGAAAATTTAACATTTTCAGTTCAAAAACTGCTTAAAATGATTCCTTTACCTTGTAAGGCAGAACAAATTAGTTTAAAAGGTGATTTTGGGTCATTTTCCAAAAAAGTTCAAGGTGACGACCCCAACCGCATAAGTGTTTAGAGCAGGGTTGCGAACTCAAAACTAAAAAAAAGTACATTTGGTCATTTTTCGTCAAAAATTGCCATTTTATACAGTGCTTATTGATTTTTGCGCACCGAAAAAAGATTTTGGGTTCCAATTTTTTTTAAAGTACATTTCGATACCCTGGGTTCTACTGGAGAATCCGTTCCCAAATTTGGTACTTATACGGTTCCCCCCCCCCATATCGAAATTTTTTCAAAAACAGGTTTTAACCATTTCTAAGCAATTCTTACACGCTAAAACCGATAAAAACGTTGTTTCCGACCACTTTCCATCAAAAATTTTGACTTTTTTAGATTTTCTACATGCCTGCCTTCGGCAGGCAACTTACTTCAATAGGAAGCCCCTTTGGGGGTACATGGTCCGGGCCAAGGGCTGACCCTTTATATATCAAGAAATATATATCTATATCTCTTGAAAAAAGAGCTGCCTGCTTGCAATGTAGAAGGGGTATAAAAAAGATTAAAATTAAAATTGCAAGGCTGGGGAAAATACTACATTGCTGCTACTATTGTGAAATTTTGTTCTTTTGTTAGGGCTTGGAATAATATGCAAATAATTTAACTGAATTTTTTATAAGCATTTTTACATTTATATTTTCAGTGGTTTTTTATTGGTTAAATTTCCTTGGTATATTCCTTGATATATAAAGGGTCAGCCCTTGGCCCGGACCATGTACCCCCAAAGGGGCTTCCTATTGAAGTAAGTTGCCTGCCGAAGGCAGGCATGTAGAAAATCTAAAAAAGTCAAAATTTTTGATGGAAAGTGGTCGGAAACAACGTTTTTATCGGTTTTAGCGTGTAAGAATTGCTTAGAAATGGTTAAAACCTGTTTTTGAAAAAATTTCGATATGGGGGGGAACCGTATAAGTACCCCAAATTTTTCAGTCTCAAGAACCAAAGTCCAGTCTCAAACCCAGAACCCAGTCTCAAGAACCCAAGTCCAGTCTCAAACCCAGAACCCAGTCTCAAGAACCCAAGTCCAGTCTCAAACCCAGAACCCAGTCTCAAGAACCCAAGTCCAGTCTCAAACCCAGAACCCAGTCTCAAGAACCCAAGTCCAGTCTCAAACCCAGAACCCAGTCTCAAGAACCCAAGTCCAGTCTCAAACCCAGAACCCAGTCTCAAGAACCCAAGTCCAGTCTCAAACCCAGAACCCAGTCTCAAGAACCCAAGTCCAGTCTCAAACCCAGAACCCAGTCTCAAGAACCCAAGTCCAGTCTCAAACCCAGAACCCAGTCTCAAGAACCCAAGTCCAGTCTCAAACCCAGAACCCAGTCTCAAGAACCCAAGTCCAGTCTCAAACCCAGAACCCAGTCTCAAGAACCAAGTCTCAAACCCAGAACCCAGTCTCAAGAACCCAAGTCCAGTCTCAAACCCAGAACCCAGTCTCAAGAACCCAAGTCCAGTCTCAAACCCAGAACCCAGTCTCAAGAACCCAAGTCCAGTCTCAAACCCAGAACCCAGTCTCAAGAACCCAAGTCCAGTCTCAAACCCAGAACCCAGTCTCAAGAACCCAAGTCCAGTCTCAAACCCAGAACCCAGTCTCAAGAACCCAAGTCCAGTCTCAAACCCAGAACCCAGTCTCAAGAACCCAAGTCCAGTCTCAAACCCAGAACCCAGTCTCAAGAACCCAAGTCCAGTCTCAAACCCAGAACCCAGTCTCAAGAACCCAAGTCCAGTCTCAAACCCAGAACCCAGTCTCAAGAACCCAAGTCCAGTCTCAAACCCAGAACCCAGTCTCAAGAACCCAAGTCCAGTCAAACCCAGAACCCAGTCTCAAGAACCCAAGTCCAGTCTCAAACCCAGAACCCAGTCTCAAGAACCCAAGTCCAGTCTCAAACCCAGAACCCAGTCTCAAGAACCCAAGTCCAGTCTCAAACCCAGAACCCAGTCTCAAGAACCCAAGTCCAGTCTCAAACCCAGAACCCAGTCTCAAGAACCCAAGTCCAGTCTCAAACCCAGAACCCAGTCTCAAGAACCCAAGTCCAGTCTCAAACCCAGAACCCAGTCTCAAGAACCCAAGTCCAGTCTCAAGAACCCTGGTTCAGAGAGAGAAATTCAAAAGAACATTGAAATTGTTGTTGATGTTGGCGTTTTGTGCTTGAAGCAAGCCACCAACAAATTGAGGCAATTGTTTTTGGCTGCAGCTAACAGCAGATATGTGAGGGGATAGGGCTGTTGTTATGCTCTTTTCTTCTGTTTTCTCACCTGTGTGCCTTCAAAATGTTAAATGTTAATCGATTTTTGTTTTCCAGATAATATTCGAGCTTAAAAAGAGGTACACACATCCAAGTTGGGCTTTGAAGTGCAGTAGTGTGTATATATTCGCCAATATTGTCTTCCCTAATTCCGCCTGCTGCTGCTCCTTCAAATGAACAATGACCAGCAGGCGGGTGAGCAGAACAAAGCTTTTGATAGGCTAACTGGTCAGTTGACTTTTTGGAATTCCATATTCCGATACAGTGTTTTCAAAACTCTTCAAATTTTGCCTCATTTTTGTTATGGACGGCACATGAAAATTATCCGATTTAGAGGAAAAAATTGCCCAGATTTTTTTTGGTTTTACCGAATTCTCTCTAGTAGAACGGCACCCCTAGTTCAAAATCGTGTTTTTGGCATTGTGTTTTTGACCCACTTTTTGGTGGCTGATCTTAGGCAAGTTGAAACTCAAAATTAGGGAACAAAAGTGGCTACAAAATGGGTGATAACTTGCCTGAGAGCAGGCTCCAAAAAGTGGGTCGAAAACGCAATGCCGAAACACACAATTTTGAATTAGGGGGTGGAGGTTGACGCTTTATTAGAGAGAGAGAGGCCCTTTTTAAAAATCAGGTGTCGGATAACCGAGAGCCGCTGGTCTTTACGGCAACTTGAAAGGATTTTGGAAAAATGATCGGCAAAATCAGAATCCTTACGATATTTGGGACTAGACTGGCGAACACATTTGGCAAAAGACTTCGAAAATAGAGCTAAAAAAAGTGTCGGACCCGAGGCGGGAACGAACTTGAATGGGTCTGATTTTTTCCTATACCTGAGGTTAGGTTCTGATTTTGAAGAAAAAAAAGTTATGAAAAGAATGCTGCAAAATGGATGTCAAGGGAAAACCGTGTTTTGACACAATGTACCAAACGAAAATTCGATGTGTCATAACAAATTTTTAAAAAACTCAAAGGGGGGCTGTTTTGTGTGCGGAAAGGTTTTGAACGGAAAGTTGGAAATTTGAAATAATAATTAAAAATAATTGTCGTTTTTTTTCCTTTTTCTATTCAACTATTAGAAAGTTACTTTTTTCGGGAAAGAACCTTGAAAAAAGAAAAAGGGCGGTATTTTATTTTGCCCACTAATTTCTGAAAAAAGTCCGCTAATTTCTTATAAAAAGGTCGCTAATTTTTTATCTGCATTTTTTTTGAATTTTTAAAACTTTAAACATTAGCGTGTAGCCCAAGATCTCAGCTTTCTAGCGAACTATCAAACTTCATCGCATGATTTCAAAATCTAGATATTTAGGGTTGAGAAGAAACAACACCTATTTTTTCAAACCCCTAAATCCTATCATACCGTATTTCCTCTAATAAGCCGGCCGGCCGGCTTATTTTTGATCCTCCAGGGGCCGCCTTATTAGAGGGGGCCGGCTAATTAGAGGGCCGCCTTATATTTTGAACATCCTTTTATCAAATTTTTATTAAAATTCTCTAACAGGAAAGTTAAAACCAGGAGGTGACAACAATGATAGGATAGATGATAGACCAGGATGTGACAATAATACCAACATAAATGATAGACCAGGATGTGATAAATTCCAATCAGAAAGCATGAAAATCAGGATTTGGTGCATTCAGTTCATCACTCCAATCCAACTCTAGAGATTCGTCGCTCATGTAGCCATTCCCTTCATCTTGCTCAGCATCGACCTCTTCGACGACAGTCATTTCTTTGATCGAATAACGTGCATCCATCAGTACAGCTCGCCCCTAGGGAATTGGACCATGTGGCTCGAAGCAGTGGACTTTGTCATCTTCACTTCCGTCATAGCAGATAGTGATCCCACAGTCTGAAAATCAGGAGTCCAGCTCAGTAAAAATAAATTTGAACAAACTGACCCTTGAATGACTTGGCTATAGCTTCTGGCGACAAAGAATCCCATGCATCGACGATCCACTGCAAATAAACATCCATTGAAGGAGCTTTTGGATTGCCAGCACTTGTAAACTCTTTTTGCGAATCGTTACTCATCCACCTATCATAGTCTTTTCGAAATCGAGCTTTGAACGGTCCATTCCACGATACATCAGGCGCCTAAAACCATTTTAATTTAAAAATTACCATAAAATAATAAAGTCAAACTTGAATAAACTTTGTACATCCACCTGGAATCACTGCCGTTTGCATATTTAGCTCCAGAAGCTTCTCTTGTTTTCTTTGCTGCTTCTGCTAACGAGGTGACAACGGAAGGAGTCCCATACTAGTAGTCGCTTTCCACCAAACAACGAGCGACCAAAGACACGATTCAAATAGTCGATAGTTAGTTCATCGTTCATCCACACGCAGCCCTCGCAGCAAAGTTCCAGCTTGCTTTTGTACTTCTCTTGAACTGCTGTGACATCATTCCCCTTCTTTCTGTAGATCAGCACAAATGGTTTCAACTTTTTCCCATCGGATCTAGCAGTTAGCATCACTGTGGTTCTTGTCTTGTCATGCCCCGTAGTCAGTATGGAAATCTAATATCGAGAGTATTTTAAGACTCAATTGAAATTCGGCTTGTTAAAAATACTTCTTTAGCTCCTCTCTCATCGATGCATTTTCCACCCAACGGATCCAAGAAGAGTGAAGTTTCATCGGCGGCAAAGATTCCTGATAACTGAAAGAAAAGAGTTGAAAATTCACACCAAGTTTACAAAATCTTACTTATGCTTTTTTCGAATTTCAGTCACTTAAAGCAAGAAGTCCACGATTTGCTGCACGTAGTTACTTGGCGGCTTCTGACACACTGTCGTTGGAACTCGGAGGCGAAAGCTATGGCGTGATAAGAATTTCTGCCTAAGGATGGCTGTGGTTGTGTTGACTGCTGCGTGGTGGTTCACCTCGTGCGCTTCCTGGGTGATCAGTTCGGCCAATTTGGTGCCCTTCTGCAGAAATACCGGCTGTTTGGCACAGTCTGTTAGGTCGCTTTGTTGAGTCGGCTGTTTAGCCACAGGAGGCCTGAACTGGCTAAACGAGGCTAAAACTGAAAATGAACATGGACAAATAAACTGTCTGCAAATTTAAATGCATCTGTTTTTTCATGGTTTCAAGACAAGTTTAAAATTAAATTTGAATTGGATTTTTGTTGTGGCTGCCTTATTAGAGGGCCGGCTTATTAGAGGGCCCGCTTATTAGAGGGGGCCGGCTTATTTTTGGAGCGCCTCCTGGGGCCGGCTAATTAGAGGGGGCCGGCTTATTAGGAGGGGCCGGCTAATTAGAGGAAATACGGTATCTGAAATCATTCAATGAAATTTGATAGCTCAAAAGCTGAGCTATCTTGGAAAGCTGAGATCTTGCACTATACGATAATGTTAAAAATTAAAAATAAAAATAAAAATCTAGAGAAAATGCAACTATAAGATTAGCGGGCATTTTTAAGAAATTAGCAGAATTAAATATTACCCAAAGAAAAACCATTTTTCTAAACAAATAAATGTCAAAAACTTGCTTAGTTGTGGACCTCGAATACTTAGACATTCGACCTCCCACCTTCATTCTGGCCAAGCTACCTATTTCCTCTAATTAGCCTTCGATTCAAAATCGTGTTTTGGCATTGTGTTTTAGCCCACTTTTCGATCACTTCTCTCAGGCAGTTACCAACCATTTTATAGCTCATCTCACTAGCTACAAAATAGGTGGTAACTTGCCTGAGAGAAGTGATCAAAAGTGGGTCAAAACATGACGCCAAGTGCACGATTTTGAATCAGGGGGGGCTAATTAGAGGAACGATATCTTATATAGTATTTGGCATGTGTGGGTGGGTGGGTAGGTGGGTAACGCTTTTTTACTTCGAAGGCCAGAACGGGTCGTAGATAGCAAAATCACTTTTGCCGCTAATACAATCGTGTTCCCCAGAATGTCAGCTTTCGTTTTAAAAAAAGAACAGGCGAAAAAAATGAGTTCTAATAGGGGATATACCTATTTTTATGAATGAAGTCATAGCCCCTCATTGAAATTTCGAAATACCATAGAGACACCGATAGGCGCCTGTGGTCCCTTGTATAAGTTATTTTGTCTACCCATGTCCACTGAGTGCAGCATAACATCATAAAAAGCTTATAGCGTAAAATTTAGCAAATAAAATAAAGCACCATGACAAAACACGACAATTACTTTTAATTACTATTTCAAATTTCCAACTTTCCGTCCGAAACCTTTCCGGACAGCCAAGAATAAAATTATGGCCCATAAGTGTGCAGTTAAAAGAAAATCTTTAAAACTCTTTGGACACCCTGAATTTAAGGTATATATCCATTTAAGGCACAAAAAATTCGTCGGATGCAGCAGAAGGAGGCTCTTCGCCATCAGCAGAAACGCGTTCAGCACCAGGCGATCTGGCCAACCTCCCATTGTCTTGGCAAAGAAAAGTCGATTACTTGGTGGACACACGTCCTGGAACTAGCCAAGAGACTGAATCTGAGAGGTCGGTTATATTGACCTTTTTATTATTAATATAACTGATGCTTGTGTGCACTAAGGTTGGCAAAGTATAAGTATTTTACTTGATACCAACAAAAAGAGAATCAGGCAGCAGTTCTTTATATCGCACGTTCCCCAAAGCGTGTTTTGAATACTTTTTTGAGCTTCTCTGGTTTTTATTTGAGTAGAAAACATGTTTTAGGGCGAGGCCAACCATTTTTGAATAAAAATTTTGACCAAAATTTGACTTTTTGCCTTGGTCCTCCAAGGTAATTCACCCCAGAAGGATACGTGGATGACCCGAAAATGGTTATTTTCATGGTATTCTGCTACGTTTTGGTCACTGGAGCTTGTCAGTTGTCTTTAGTCAGTTCATTCCGAAACATTGCAAGGATTCTGATTTTGCCGATCGCTTTTATAAATGACAACAGTCATGCCGAAAAAAACCCGCGGGTACTCCACTTAACGACACTCTATTTTGTAAAAACGATCCACAAAAACGATGGGCAAAATCAGAATCCTTGCGATGTTTTGGACTAAACTGACCAAAGACAACTGGCAAAAGGCTTCAAAATTGAGATAAAAAGCGCCGGACCCGAGGTGGGAACGAAATTTTTGGGTGTCGTTAAATCGAGGGTTAACTGTATAGAATAAGTGGCAAAAGTGGCTTGAAGCTTAAAAATTTTACCAACTTCCAAAAAAATTTCTCATCCAATTATGTTTCCCCTCACGAACACATTCAATCATGTTTGGCGACCGATCGTGCACGGTTCCTATGAAAGGAACAATTATTCCTGGATCATGTAAAGAGCCGATTTATCCGGCTCTAAACACAAGGAAACGATAAAGAAAAGGCCATTTTCTAGATGACCCACAGCAGAAAATAAAGGTTTTGAACATAGTTTTATAAACTGGGGCCTACCGCATAAAGAAACTCTATTATGCATCCTTTTTCATGCATAGTTACGATTATGGTTGTCGAGCCCTCGAAATTTTCGAAGGTTCGGCTCGAAGCTCGAAATTTTCGAGGGATCGGATCGACTCGACTCGAAGCTCAAAAAAATGTCGAGCTTCAAGCCAAAGCTCGATTTCGAGCCCTCGGATCGACAACCCTAGTTACGATCCTAAAATTAAAATATCGTATACCTTTCTCCCCAATTTTCAACTGATCTTGAAAAAACGATAGCAATTCATTATGGAACTCCGGGATGCTCTTCACGAATCTGCAAAAAAAGATAAGGCGAGATTTTATAAAAAGACATTGTTTGAGGTTTTCTGGTCAGTCAGCTCATCGAACACTGATCTTATAGTAACCTTTAAAATGAGGAAAATTTTGAAAAATTTCTGACTAGGTGAACAGTGTGGACAATCTTACTACGAACGTATCAACTTATACCACACAAGATATTATTCCACTCAAACTTATTCTACGGACTTAGAAGTTCCAAAGCATGGTCCGACTCTAAACCAACCTGATGTCGAAATCATAGTATGCGAAAAAATAAAGGCTATAATAAGCCTTGACGAGATTGTGCCTTGACAAGATTCGGTAATTAGGACGACAAAAATAATAGAGCGACTAAAGGGAATCTGTGCCCACCGCTCCTGCCCCGCACAATTTTCACACATTGAAACAGTTTTACAAGGTGAACATAGAAAACCATTTTATTGATCGAAAACAGTGACAGGTATATTGTGAAACAAACGAGTCTTATATATTCTTTGGTGAATTCAGATGCTCAATAGGAACGTGACTGCAGCATTCACATCGCCACCATTTTCGTCAAGAGCCTGATGAGACGTTGCATAGTCAAACCCCATTCCAACCAAGAAGCTAACAGCACCAAGATGGAGTCTCATTGTCTTAGTATGAGCCATTGAGTCAGCCTTTCTGCAGATCTCGCAGTCTTGATTAAGTTTTCGGTTGGCTGATGCAGTGGAAGCTGAATAAAAGATTGCAAAAATAGAAGCAACATTGAATAACTTAGACTTACTAGATGGTATGTTCGAAGGATCAAGTGAGGCATGGGAGTTAGACTGGTCTGAGAAACGATATCCTTCGGCAGCCTTCTTCGACCCCCCTTCTTCTAAACATTTAAGTTTTATGGCGCTAGAATTAGACAATGAAATTACCCGAGTCACGAGTTTTGTGTCGCTTCGTCACAGTCCTTGTGTTCACAGAATCATTACTGGCGGCTTTGCTGTATTCATCCAAGTCTTCATTTTGATGGCGCTTTCTTTGGGTTGTTGGCATCACGGGTTCACTGGCGGCTGCTTCGATCCCTAAATTTAAGAGTTAAAACATCAGGTGAATCTATGAATTCAAAATCGAGATTTTTCAGCATAACTTCACTTGCCTTTGACATCCAGTAAACCATAACCGAAATTCAGCAAATCTTCGGGAACTGGCAAGTCTGGTCCTAAATACTCTGACAAATAATGAGAACCAAAAACTGAATTTTAAACACACCAAAAGGAGATGGAGTCGACTCAGCTGTACGCAAGGCTTCTCCTGAAAGCAGAACAGATATGAAATGGGACAAGTTCGCTTGATGTAATGCGTTAGAATGATAAAAAAAATAAATTACCGCCGGCATTCTGTAGGCGCTCATGACTTTTTTCAGCCTGTTCCGCATCATCAACCATTCCTCAAAATATAAACGCGATAAAATAATTTGATAACTAAGTGGAAATTGATCACCTTGAAAACGAGCAGCATCTTCGGAAAACCGATATTTTCAATTATCCACAAGGCAGGGCGAAGGATCATATCGACAGGAAGCATACCACTCAGACCTTCGACCGCACGGCGGTCATCGACCTTCACTTTGCTGCGCAAAACTCAATAGCCTCGGCCAGGATTTGTTCCTTTGTCATGATTACCTACAAAACAAACATTTAATTGAATGTAGAAAATATGATCCACAGAAAAATCCAAAAGTGGCTTCAGAAGGCACAAACTAACCTTCAAGCTAATAAGCTTTTCTTGAATTTTAATACGAACAGTCAGAATACTAGATGTTTTACAAGACAGAAGCATTAACTCTTTGCATTTTTGCAAATTCAGATACATAAAAATCTCCAAGAACGTCTCAGTAGGAAGTTTCATCTCTTGAGATTGAAGAAATAGTTTTTAGTCGATAGCAAAAAATAATTTCTAAAAAAGTTGAAGAAAGAAGTGTCCACGTAGCATTTGCAGCTTTTTAAAATCTTATCGCATCAAGAATTCTGTTGACATGTAAAAGAATTGATGGAAATGTCAATTAGAAAGTTTTTCCCAAACGGAAATGCCTAAAAATTTAAAATCGTTTAAAATTTCAAAACCCGTCAGCCTCATCTTTCACAGTTTCGGTAAGATAATGCTCATCTTGTTTTTTCTAGGGTGTATCTGTTAGCTTGGTTTCTTACATCGTAATAATCTCTAATCACCTCTATAGGTGATTGAACCACCGTGGTTTCGAAAAGTGACAAATGTATGTTCGCTAATGACTCACATGAAAGCAGTCCAAAATCAGTTGTAGAAAATTATAGAATCAAAGAAATTAGGAGGAATTTTTGAGCTTACAATGTTTTTTTGCAAAATTACAGAAAACAGCTTTTAAAATATTTGTTAAGATTGCTCCCAACTTTATTCCTACTTTTTATTTACAGAAATGAAAGCCTGCTCAATGACAATATATATTCTCCGACAAAGAGCAGTGCAACCGACAAGAAGGTTTTCCACGACTCTCCTACGGTCAGCAAGTCAAGGAAAGAGGTGGGTGATCAACAGGAATCCTACCAGACGTCTCCAATAGCTCAAATAAATGGTGTGGTTGGCACAGAAGTACCCACAAGTGGAAGAACCAAAGGACATTTGCGGTATTTTTTTTGTTTAAATAAATCAAGTCAGCAGAATGAAGGTTTGTTTCAGTGGCACCCGAAGCAATGGTTTCTGTTCCGGACCACCTTTTTGCTAAGCGACCAAAGCATCGTAACTCCAGCAGGCAGTGGGGCTCGACGGTGGACGAACGCCAGAAACAGCAGCAAATTGAGCTTATTGAGAAGGAAATCAATGTCATGGCCAAGGAGAGTCAGTGTGGAGTGGGCAAGTGGAGGTGGGCAGGTTTTTAATTTGGCTGGAGTGGGGGCGTCAACACAAAAAACTCTAGGAAGCAAAACTGTAGGTGGAGCCGGAAAAAAATTATTTGGGACTTTTTTAAATTTTCGATCTATTGAGTGTATCAAGAAAAAACACGATTTCCACTTGGTCTCTAGTTGTTTTAGTTCTGGTCTGTAACTGTCTTTGGATGGTCAGGACCCAAATTACAGGGGAATCAAGGGAAGATCGTGTTTTCACATTATTTTCCAAAACTGAGCCGATCTATGAACACCAAATTTTCAAATTGGATTCCTGAGGAAAGTTATAGTCGTTTTAAAGTAGTGATGAGGAACACGGGACCAGAACTTTTAGAGAAAAAAAATCGGGACAGGGACTTCTCAAAATTCATTTCGAGACTTAGAAACCGGTACTTTTGACCTGATTTCACGTTTCGAAACCGGGAATCAATTAAAGCTTGTAATTTTTTCACTCCCAATCACATCAAAATTCTTACAGACCTGAGTGGCTACAGATTTTTGCCACCAAGAACTGGATGTTGTTCTTGTTGTGCTGGTTCTGTGCCATCCAAGGCATGCTGGTCAATGGGCTCATTCCGTCAAGCATCTCCACCATAGAACGTCGTTTCCATTTGAGCACCTCAACCATTGGCAGGATTATGCAGGTGGAACAGCTTGTATGACATTATTCAAAGTAACTTTTGTGTTCAGTTCTACGATTTCGGGTACGTACTCTTCTGCATTCCGGTGTCTTATTTTGGTGGTAGGCACTCCAAATCCACAGTGCTCAGTGCAGGCCTTGCTCTGATGGCTTTCGGCAGTTTCTTGTTCACCTTTCCACATATGATCGCCGAGCCATTCACCAGCTCCTACGATGCTGATAGTGCGGGTCTATCCAAGTGCCATGGTAACATTTTTCATGAATTAGAGTAGCATAAAATTGTATATACATGGATGGACTGCATGTTACAATGATACTGTCCTATCCAAATATTCAGTTTTTCTGTGGGTTTTCAGCCAATATAACCGTATATCAAAAAATATTTAAAGGAATAGTAGGGGTACTGGCTAAAAATTGGATTGGACAAGATCGGACCAGACGCAAAATTTTTCGTACATTTGGGTTGTCTAATTGACCAGCCAATTGCAAATCGGCCAATTTGGCCGCCTACTGGCCAATTGTCGACCAATACTATGTCTTAGTCACATTGTGATTCGAAAATATTTTTATAAAAATCATCAAAGAAAATATTTTTTAAAGTATTCCTTTTATGCAAAGGAAATTAATATAAAAAAATTCCTAATCAAAACTTTTGACGCTAGTATAGAATCCACCCCCCAGATCAGACCTTCCAAAAATCATTGTAATTACCCTTTCTAACAACAAGATTCGCTTAGCCCTTAAGGCTTAAGCTCAGGAGTATGCCAGCGTATTGAAGTTGCGACTCAGAAATGTCTTACGCACATTTTCCAGGGTCAGGGGCATGAATTTGGGTACTCTTTACTTAAGTTTTAAACGGCATAAGTATCAGGAGGGGTATTCTATACTAGGGTCAGACTTTTCTATAAATTTTGACCAAATTTCGAAAAATAGCAAAATTTTAGCCAAAATTTTAAAATTTCGGAAAATCAAGGAAATGAATTTGTCCAACTTTTACTTGCCGCCCAATTGAAAATTATTTATTAACCACAGCACAAGAACAACCAGCCACTATTATACAAGATGAGACCTATTCTTGTTTAACTTTTTCAAAGAGCATCTTCTGCTGTTCATACTCCTCCATGTTCTGCTTCTGCTGTTGAAGACGAAGCTGGACTGCCTCCTTATGCGCTGTGCCTTCTCATCGTAGAAAACGAATCCTGAAACAAGTACATTTGTTGCTTAGAATGTCGGAAAATCGAAGAGTATACCTATAGCAACTGTGGTGAAATCGCAAGCAGCGATAAACGCAAGCATTCCATGCTGTCATTTGGCCATTGTCATGATGATTTATTGCAAGCGATGATGTCGAGAGACCTGCAAAAAAGGCCCTTTCATAATATTTGGCAAAATTTTGAGGCAAAGCAACACTAAAAAGGAAGAGCATTTAAGAAAAGTGCGAAACAAACATTTGTGGAAAAATAACGACTTTTCGCGTCAAAATTCCCATATGCCCATTTTTGAATTGGCCATACATAAAAACGCTTAGTTTTGGGGAAAAAGGGCCCGGTTTTGGCGGAAAATTGCCCATTCCTAGATATAGACCTGTTATATTTATTTTCGGCAGAGGCTGAAATCGGATTATTTCGCAGCAGATGGTTGCTGCATTATACGGTCGTCAAAATACGTCGACTTATGGAAATATGGGAATTTTGACGCAAAAAGACTGAAGACAGGATAAAATTGATTTCGATTGAATTCGCATGATTATTCGAATAAATGCGGCAGCAAAGCAAAATGAGTGAGCCGCCGGTTTCTATGGAGTCACTGATTAGTCACCGGTAACTCATCACGACTTTTGAAAAACTAGAAATTAACCAACCCTACTTGTAGCAGAACCAGTTTTTATTCAAGTACGGGGGGGTTGGGGTTGACGCTTTATTAGAGAGAGAGAGGCCCTTTTTAAAAATCAGGTGTCGGATAACCGAGAGCCGCTGGTCTTTACGGCAACTTGAAAGGATTTTGGAAAAATGATCGGCAAAATCAGAATCCTTACGATATTTGGGACTAGACTGGCGAACACATTTGGCAAAAGACTTCGAAAATAGAGCTAAAAAAAGTGTCGGACCCGAGGCGGGAACGAACTTGAATGGGTCTGATTTTTTCCTATACCTGAGGTTAGGTTCTGATTTTGAAGAAAAAAAAGTTATGAAAAGAATGCTGCAAAATGGATGTCAAGGGAAAACCGTGTTTTGACACAATGTACCAAACGAAAATTCGATGTGTCATAACAAATTTTTAAAAAAACTCAAAGGGGGGCTGTTTTGTGTGCGGAAAGGTTTTGAACGGAAAGTTGGAAATTTGAAATAATAATTAAAAATAATTGTCGTTTTTTTTCTTTTTTCTATTCAACTATTAGAAAGTTACTTTTTTCGGGAAAGAACCTTGAAAAAAGAAAAAGGGCGGTATTTTATTTTGCCCACTAATTTCTGAAAAAAGTCCGCTAATTTCTTATAAAAAGGTCGCTAATTTTTTATCTGCATTTTTTTTTGAATTTTTTAAAACTTTAAACATTAGCGTGTAGCCCAAGATCTCAGCTTTCTAGCGAACTATCAAACTTCATCGCATGATTTCAAAAATCTAGATATTTAGGGGTTGAGAAGAAACAACACCTATTTTTTTCAAACCCCTAAATCCTATCATACCGTATTTCCTCTAATAAGCCGGCCGGCCGGCTTATTTTTTGGATCCCCCCTCCAGGGGGCCGCCTTATTAGAGGGGGCCGGCTAATTAGAGGGGGCCGCCTTATATTTTGAACATCCTTTTATCAAATTTTTATTAAAATTCTCTAACAGGAAAGTTAAAACCAGGAGGTGACAACAATGATAGGATAGATGATAGACCAGGATGTGACAATAATACCAACATAAATGATAGACCAGGATGTGATAAATTCCAATCAGAAAGCATGAAAATCAGGATTTGGTGCATTCAGTTCATCACTCCAATCCAACTCTAGAGATTCGTCGCTCATGTAGCCATTCCCTTCATCTTGCTCAGCATCGACCTCTTCGACGACAGTCATTTCTTTGATCGAATAACGTGCATCCATCAGTACAGCTCGCCCCTAGGGAATTGGACCATGTGGCTCGAAGCAGTGGACTTTGTCATCTTCACTTCCGTCATAGCAGATAGTGATCCCACAGTCTGAAAATCAGGAGTCCAGCTCAGTAAAAATAAATTTGAACAAACTGACCCTTGAATGACTTGGCTATAGCTTCTGGCGACAAAGAATCCCATGCATCGACGATCCACTGCAAATAAACATCCATTGAAGGAGCTTTTGGATTGCCAGCACTTGTAAACTCTTTTTGCGAATCGTTACTCATCCACCTATCATAGTCTTTTCGAAATCGAGCTTTGAACGGTCCATTCCACGATACATCAGGCGCCTAAAACCATTTTAATTTAAAAATTACCATAAAATAATAAAGTCAAACTTGAATAAACTTTGTACATCCACCTGGAATCACTGCCGTTTGCATATTTAGCTCCAGAAGCTTCTCTTGTTTTCTTTGCTGCTTCTGCTAACGAGGTGACAACGGAAGGAGTCCCATACTAGTAGTCGCTTTCCACCAAACAACGAGCGACCAAAGACACGATTCAAATAGTCGATAGTTAGTTCATCGTTCATCCACACGCAGCCCTCGCAGCAAAGTTCCAGCTTGCTTTTGTACTTCTCTTGAACTGCTGTGACATCATTCCCCTTCTTTCTGTAGATCAGCACAAATGGTTTCAACTTTTTCCCATCGGATCTAGCAGTTAGCATCACTGTGGTTCTTGTCTTGTCATGCCCCGTAGTCAGTATGGAAATCTAATATCGAGAGTATTTTAAGACTCCAATTGAAATTCGGCTTGTTAAAAATACTTCTTTAGCTCCTCTCTCATCGATGCATTTTCCACCCAACGGATCCAAGAAGAGTGAAGTTTCATCGGCGGCAAAGATTCCCTGATAACTGAAAGAAAAGAGTTGAAAATTCACACCAAGTTTACAAAATCTTACTTATGCTTTTTTCGAATTTCAGTCACTTAAAGCAAGAAGTCCACGATTTGCTGCACGTAGTTACTTGGCGGCTTCTGACACACTGTCGTTGGAACTCGGAGGCGAAAGCTATGGCGTGATAAGAATTTCTGCCTAAGGATGGCTGTGGTTGTGTTGACTGCTGCGTGGTGGTTCACCTCGTGCGCTTCCTGGGTGATCAGTTCGGCCAATTTGGTGCCCTTCTGCAGAAATACCGGCTGTTTGGCACAGTCTGTTAGGTCGCTTTTGTTGAGTCGGCTGTTTAGCCACAGGAGGCCTGAACTGGCTAAACGAGGCTAAAACTGAAAATGAACATGGACAAATAAACTGTCTGCAAATTTAAATGCATCTGTTTTTTCATGGTTTCAAGACAAGTTTAAAATTAAATTTGAATTGGATTTTTTGTTGTGGCTGCCTTATTAGAGGGGGCCGGCTTATTAGAGGGGGCCCGCTTATTAGAGGGGGCCGGCTTATTTTTTGGAGCGCCTCCTGGGGGCCGGCTAATTAGAGGGGGCCGGCTTATTAGGAGGGGCCGGCTAATTAGAGGAAATACGGTATCTGAAATCATTCAATGAAATTTGATAGCTCAAAAGCTGAGCTATCTTGGAAAGCTGAGATCTTGCACTATACGATAATGTTAAAAAATTAAAAATAAAAAATAAAAAAATCTAGAGAAAAATGCAACTATAAGATTAGCGGGCATTTTTAAGAAATTAGCAGAATTAAATATTACCCAAAGAAAAAACCATTTTTCTAAACAAATAAATGTCAAAAACTTGCTTAGTTGTGGACCTCGAATACTTAGACATTCGACCTCCCACCTTCATTCTGGCCAAGCTACCCTATTTCCTCTAATTAGCCCGCCCCCTGATTCAAAATCGTGTTTTTGGCATTGTGTTTTTAGCCCACTTTTCGATCACTTCTCTCAGGCAAGTTACCAACCATTTTATAGCTCATCTCACTAGCTACAAAATAGGTGGTAACTTGCCTGAGAGAAGTGATCAAAAAGTGGGTCAAAAACATGACGCCAAGTGCACGATTTTGAATCAGGGGGAGGGGGCTAATTAGAGGAACGATATCTTATATAGTATTTGGCATGTGTGGGTGGGTGGGTAGGTGGGTAACGCTTTTTTACTTCGAAGGCCAGAACGGGTCGTAGATAGCAAAATCACTTTTGCCGCTAATACAATCGTGTTCCCCAGAATGTCAGCTTTCGTTTTAAAAAAAGAACAGGCGAAAAAAATGAGTTCTAATAGGGGATATACCTATTTTTATGAATGAAGTCATAGCCCCTCATTGAAATTTCGAAATACCATAGAGACACCGATAGGCGCCTGTGGTCCCTTGTATAAGTTATTTTGTCTACCCATGTCCACTGAGTGCAGCATAACATCATAAAAAGCTTATAGCGTAAAATTTAGCAAATAAAATAAAGCACCATGACAAAACACGACAATTACTTTTAATTACTATTTCAAATTTCCAACTTTCCGTCCGAAACCTTTCCGGACAGCCAAGAATAAAATTATGGCCCATAAGTGTGCAGTTAAAAGAAAATCTTTAAAACTCTTTGGACACCCTGAATTTAAGGTATATATCCATTTAAGGCACAAAAAATTCGTCGGATGCAGCAGAAGGAGGCTCTTCGCCATCAGCAGAAACGCGTTCAGCACCAGGCGATCTGGCCAACCTCCCATTGTCTTGGCAAAGAAAAGTCGATTACTTGGTGGACACACGTCCTGGAACTAGCCAAGAGACTGAATCTGAGAGGTCGGTTATATTGACCTTTTTATTATTAATATAACTGATGCTTGTGTGCACTAAGGTTGGCAAAGTATAAGTATTTTACTTGATACCAACAAAAAGAGAATCAGGCAGCAGTTCTTTATATCGCACGTTCCCAAAGCGTGTTTTGAATACTTTTTTGAGCTTCTCTGGTTTTTATTTGAGTAGAAAACATGTTTTAGGGCGAGGCCAACCATTTTTGAATAAAAATTTTGACCAAAATTTGACTTTTTGCCTTGGTCCTCCAAGGTAATTCACCCCAGAAGGATACGTGGATGACCCGAAAATGGTTATTTTCATGGTATTCTGCTACGTTTTGGTCACTGGAGCTTGTCAGTTGTCTTTAGTCAGTTCATTCCGAAACATTGCAAGGATTCTGATTTTGCCGATCGCTTTTATAAATGACAACAGTCATGCCGAAAAAACCCGCGGGTACTCCACTTAACGACACTCTATTTTGTAAAAACGATCCACAAAAACGATGGGCAAAATCAGAATCCTTGCGATGTTTTGGACTAAACTGACCAAAGACAACTGGCAAAAGGCTTCAAAAATTGAGATAAAAAAAGCGCCGGACCCGAGGTGGGAACGAAATTTTTGGGGTGTCGTTAAATCGAGGGTTAACTGTATAGAATAAGTGGCAAAAGTGGCTTGAAGCTTAAAAATTTTACCAACTTCCAAAAAAATTTCTCATCCAATTATGTTTCCCCTCACGAACACATTCAATCATGTTTGGCGACCGATCGTGCACGGTTCCTATGAAAGGAACAATTATTCCTGGATCATGTAAAGAGCCGATTTATCCGGCTCTAAACACAAGGGAAACGATAAAGAAAAGGCCATTTTTCTAGATGACCCACAGCAGAAAATAAAGGTTTTGAACATAGTTTTATAAACTGGGGCCTACCGCATAAAGAAACTCTATTATGCATCCTTTTTCATGCATAGTTACGATTATGGTTGTCGAGCCCTCGAAATTTTCGAAGGTTCGGCTCGAAGCTCGAAATTTTCGAGGGGATCGGATCGACTCGACTCGAAGCTCAAAAAAATGTCGAGCTTCAAGCCAAAAGCTCGATTTCGAGCCCTCGGATCGACAACCCTAGTTACGATCCTAAAATTAAAATATCGTATACCTTTCTCCCCAATTTTCAACTGATCTTGAAAAAACGATAGCAATTCATTATGGAACTCCGGGATGCTCTTCACGAATCTGCAAAAAAAAGATAAGGCGAGATTTTATAAAAAGACATTGTTTGAGGTTTTCTGGTCAGTCAGCTCATCGAACACTGATCTTATAGTAACCTTTAAAATGAGGAAAATTTTGAAAAATTTCTGACTAGGTGAACAGTGTGGACAATCTTACTACGAACGTATCAACTTATACCACACAAGATATTATTCCACTCAAACTTATTCTACGGACTTAGAAGTTCCAAAGCATGGTCCGACTCTAAACCAACCTGATGTCGAAATCATAGTATGCGAAAAAATAAAGGCTATAATAAGCCTTGACGAGATTGTGCCTTGACAAGATTCGGTAATTAGGACGACAAAAATAATAGAGCGACTAAAGGGAATCTGTGCCCACCGCTCCTGCCCCGCACAATTTTCACACATTGAAACAGTTTTACAAGGTGAACATAGAAAACCATTTTATTGATCGAAAACAGTGACAGGTATATTGTGAAACAAACGAGTCTTATATATTCTTTGGTGAATTCAGATGCTCAATAGGAACGTGACTGCAGCATTCACATCGCCACCATTTTCGTCAAGAGCCTGATGAGACGTTGCATAGTCAAACCCCATTCCAACCAAGAAGCTAACAGCACCAAGATGGAGTCTCATTGTCTTAGTATGAGCCATTGAGTCAGCCTTTCTGCAGATCTCGCAGTCTTGATTAAGTTTTCGGTTGGCTGATGCAGTGGAAGCTGAATAAAAGATTGCAAAAATAGAAGCAACATTGAATAACTTAGACTTACTAGATGGTATGTTCGAAGGATCAAGTGAGGCATGGGAGTTAGACTGGTCTGAGAAACGATATCCTTCGGCAGCCTTCTTCGACCCCCCTTCTTCTAAACATTTAAGTTTTATGGCGCTAGAATTAGACAATGAAATTACCCGAGTCACGAGTTTTGTGTCGCTTCGTCACAGTCCTTGTGTTCACAGAATCATTACTGGCGGCTTTGCTGTATTCATCCAAGTCTTCATTTTGATGGCGCTTTCTTTGGGTTGTTGGCATCACGGGTTCACTGGCGGCTGCTTCGATCCCTAAATTTAAGAGTTAAAACATCAGGTGAATCTATGAATTCAAAATCGAGATTTTTCAGCATAACTTCACTTGCCTTTGACATCCAGTAAACCATAACCGAAATTCAGCAAATCTTCGGGAACTGGCAAGTCTGGTCCTAAATACTCTGACAAATAATGAGAACCAAAAACTGAATTTTAAAACACACCAAAAGGAGATGGAGTCGACTCAGCTGTACGCAAGGCTTCTCCTGAAAGCAGAACAGATATGAAATGGGACAAGTTCGCTTGATGTAATGCGTTAGAATGATAAAAAAAAAAATAAATTACCGCCGGCATTCTGTAGGCGCTCATGACTTTTTTTCAGCCTGTTCCGCATCATCAACCATTCCTCAAAATATAAACGCGATAAAATAATTTGATAACTAAGTGGAAATTGATCACCTTGAAAACGAGCAGCATCTTCGGGAAAACCGATATTTTCAATTATCCACAAGGCAGGGCGAAGGATCATATCGACAGGAAGCATACCACTCAGACCTTCGACCGCACGGCGGTCATCGACCTTCACTTTGCTGCGCAAAAACTCAATAGCCTCGGCCAGGATTTGTTCCTTTGTCATGATTACCTACAAAACAAACATTTAATTGAATGTAGAAAATATGATCCACAGAAAAATCCAAAAGTGGCTTCAGAAGGCACAAACTAACCTTCAAGCTAATAAGCTTTTCTTGAATTTTAATACGAACAGTCAGAATACTAGATGTTTTACAAGACAGAAGCATTAACTCTTTGCATTTTTGCAAATTCAGATACATAAAAATCTCCAAGAACGTCTCAGTAGGAAGTTTCATCTCTTGAGATTGAAGAAATAGTTTTTAGTCGATAGCAAAAAATAATTTCTAAAAAAGTTGAAGAAAGAAGTGTCCACGTAGCATTTGCAGCTTTTTAAAATCTTATCGCATCAAGAATTCTGTTGACATGTAAAAGAATTGATGGAAATGTCAATTAGAAAGTTTTTCCCAAACGGAAATGCCTAAAAATTTAAAATCGTTTAAAATTTCAAAAAACCCGTCAGCCTCATCTTTCACAGTTTCGGTAAGATAATGCTCATCTTGTTTTTTCTAGGGTGTATCTGTTAGCTTGGTTTCTTACATCGTAATAATCTCTAATCACCTCTATAGGTGATTGAACCACCGTGGTTTCGAAAAGTGACAAATGTATGTTCGCTAATGACTCACATGAAAGCAGTCCAAAATCAGTTGTAGAAAATTATAGAATCAAAGAGATTAGGAGGAATTTTTGAGCTTACAATGTTTTTTTGCAAAATTACAGAAAACAGCTTTTAAAATATTTGTTAAGATTGCTCCCAACTTTATTCCTACTTTTTATTTACAGAAATGAAAGCCTGCTCAATGACAATATATATTCTCCGACAAAGAGCAGTGCAACCGACAAGAAGGTTTTCCACGACTCTCCTACGGTCAGCAAGTCAAGGAAAGAGGTGGGTGATCAACAGGAATCCTACCAGACGTCTCCAATAGCTCAAATAAATGGTGTGGTTGGCACAGAAGTACCCACAAGTGGAAGAACCAAAGGACATTTGCGGTATTTTTTTGTTTAAATAAATCAAGTCAGCAGAATGAAGGTTTGTTTCAGTGGCACCCGAAGCAATGGTTTCTGTTCCGACCACCTTTGCTAAGCGACCAAAGCATCGTAACTCCAGCAGGCAGTGGGGCTCGACGGTGGACGAACGCCAGAAACAGCAGCAAATTGAGCTTATTGAGAAGGAAATCAATGTCATGGCCAAGGAGAGTCAGTGTGGAGTGGGCAAGTGGAGGTGGGCAGGTTTTTAATTTGGCTGGAGTGGGGGCGTCAACACAAAAAACTCTAGGAAGCAAAACTGTAGGTGGAGCCGGAAAAAAATTATTTGGGACTTTTTTAAATTTTCGATCTATTGAGTGTATCAAGAAAAAACACGATTTCCACTTGGTCTCTAGTTGTTTTAGTTCTGGTCTGTAACTGTCTTTGGATGGTCAGGACCCAAATTACAGGGGAATCAAGGGAAGATCGTGTTTTCACATTATTTTCCAAAACTGAGCCGATCTATGAACACCAAATTTTCAAATTGGATTCCTGAGGAAAGTTATAGTCGTTTTAAAGTAGTGATGAGGAACACGGGACCAGAACTTTTAGAGAAAAAATCGGGACAGGGACTTCTCAAAATTCATTTCGAGACTTAGAAACCGGTACTTTTGACCTGATTTCACGTTTCGAAACCGGGAATCAATTAAAGCTTGTAATTTTTTCACTCCCAATCACATCAAAATTCTTACAGACCTGAGTGGCTACAGATTTTTGCCACCAAGAACTGGATGTTGTTCTTGTTGTGCTGGTTCTGTGCCATCCAAGGCATGCTGGTCAATGGGCTCATTCCGTCAAGCATCTCCACCATAGAACGTCGTTTCCATTTGAGCACCTCAACCATTGGCAGGATTATGCAGGTGGAACAGCTTGTATGACATTATTCAAAGTAACTTTGTGTTCAGTTCTACGATTTCGGGTACGTACTCTTCTGCATTCCGGTGTCTTATTTTGGTGGTAGGCACTCCAAATCCACAGTGCTCAGTGCAGGCCTTGCTCTGATGGCTTTCGGCAGTTTCTTGTTCACCTTTCCACATATGATCGCCGAGCCATTCACCAGCTCCTACGATGCTGATAGTGCGGGTCTATCCAAGTGCCATGGTAACATTTTTCATGAATTAGAGTAGCATAAAATTGTATATACATGGATGGACTGCATGTTACAATGATACTGTCCTATCCAAATATTCAGTTTTTCTGTGGGTTTTCAGCCAATATAACCGTATATCAAAAAATATTTAAAGGAATAGTAGGGGTACTGGCTAAAAATTGGATTGGACAAGATCGGACCAGACGCAAAATTTTTCGTACATTTGGGTTGTCTAATTGACCAGCCAATTGCAAATCGGCCAATTTGGCCGCCTACTGGCCAATTGTCGACCAATACTATGTCTTAGTCACATTGTGATTCGAAAATATTTTTATAAAAATCATCAAAGAAAATATTTTTAAAGTATTCCTTTATGCAAAGGAAATTAATATAAAAAAATTCCTAATCAAAACTTTTGACGCTAGTATAGAATCCACCCCCCAGATCAGACCTTCCAAAAATCATTGTAATTACCCTTTCTAACAACAAGATTCGCTTAGCCCTTAAGGCTTAAGCTCAGGAGTATGCCAGCGTATTGAAGTTGCGACTCAGAAATGTCTTACGCACATTTTCCAGGGTCAGGGGCATGAATTTGGGTACTCTTTACTTAAGTTTTAAACGGCATAAGTATCAGGAGGGGTATTCTATACTAGGGTCAGACTTTTCTATAAATTTTGACCAAATTTCGAAAAAATAGCAAAATTTTAGCCAAAATTTTAAAATTTCGGAAAATCAAGGGAAATGAATTTGTCCAACTTTTACTTGCCGCCCAATTGAAAATTATTTATTAACCACAGCACAAGAACAACCAGCCACTATTATACAAGATGAGACCTATTCTTGTTTAACTTTTTCAAAGAGCATCTTCTGCTGTTCATACTCCTCCATGTTCTGCTTCTGCTGTTGAAGACGAAGCTGGACTGCCTCCTTATGCGCTGTGCCTTCTCATCGTAGAAAACGAATCCTGAAACAAGTACATTTGTTGCTTAGAATGTCGGAAAATCGAAGAGTATACCTATAGCAACTGTGGTGAAATCGCAAGCAGCGATAAACGCAAGCATTCCATGCTGTCATTTGGCCATTGTCATGATGATTTATTGCAAGCGATGATGTCGAGAGACCTGCAAAAAAGGCCCTTTCATAATATTTGGCAAAATTTTGAGGCAAAGCAACACTAAAAAGGAAGAGCATTTAAGAAAAGTGCGAAACAAACATTTGTGGAAAAATAACGACTTTTCGCGTCAAAATTCCCATATGCCCATTTTTGAATTGGCCATACATAAAAACGCTTAGTTTTGGGGAAAAAGGGCCCGGTTTTGGCGGAAAATTGCCCATTCCTAGATATAGACCTGTTATATTTATTTTCGGCAGAGGCTGAAATCGGATTATTTCGCAGCAGATGGTTGCTGCATTATACGGTCGTCAAAATACGTCGACTTATGGAAATATGGGAATTTTGACGCAAAAAGACTGAAGACAGGATAAAATTGATTTCGATTGAATTCGCATGATTATTCGAATAAATGCGGCAGCAAAGCAAAATGAGTGAGCCGCCGGTTTCTATGGAGTCACTGATTAGTCACCGGTAACTCATCACGACTTTTGAAAAACTAGAAATTAACCAACCCTACTTGTAGCAGAACCAGTTTTTATTCAAGTACGGGGGGGTTGGGGTTGACGCTTTATTAGAGAGAGAGAGGCCCTTTTTAAAAATCAGGTGTCGGATAACCGAGAGCCGCTGGTCTTTACGGCAACTTGAAAGGATTTTGGAAAAATGATCGGCAAAATCAGAATCCTTACGATATTTGGGACTAGACTGGCGAACACATTTGGCAAAAGACTTCGAAAATAGAGCTAAAAAAAGTGTCGGACCCGAGGCGGGAACGAACTTGAATGGGTCTGATTTTTTCCTATACCTGAGGTTAGGTTCTGATTTTGAAGAAAAAAAAGTTATGAAAAGAATGCTGCAAAATGGATGTCAAGGGAAAACCGTGTTTTGACACAATGTACCAAACGAAAATTCGATGTGTCATAACAAATTTTTAAAAAACTCAAAGGGGGGCTGTTTTGTGTGCGGAAAGGTTTTGAACGGAAAGTTGGAAATTTGAAATAATAATTAAAAATAATTGTCGTTTTTTTTCCTTTTTCTATTCAACTATTAGAAAGTTACTTTTTTCGGGAAAGAACCTTGAAAAAAGAAAAAGGGCGGTATTTTATTTTGCCCACTAATTTCTGAAAAAAGTCCGCTAATTTCTTATAAAAAGGTCGCTAATTTTTTATCTGCATTTTTTTTTGAATTTTTTAAAACTTTAAACATTAGCGTGTAGCCCAAGATCTCAGCTTTCTAGCGAACTATCAAACTTCATCGCATGATTTCAAAAATCTAGATATTTAGGGGTTGAGAAGAAACAACACCTATTTTTTCAAACCCTAAATCCTATCATACCGTATTTCCTCTAATAAGCCGGCCGGCCGGCTTATTTTTTGGATCCCCTCCAGGGGGCCGCCTTATTAGAGGGGGCCGGCTAATTAGAGGGGGCCGCCTTATATTTTGAACATCCTTTTATCAAATTTTTATTAAAATTCTCTAACAGGAAAGTTAAAACCAGGAGGTGACAACAATGATAGGATAGATGATAGACCAGGATGTGACAATAATACCAACATAAATGATAGACCAGGATGTGATAAATTCCAATCAGAAAGCATGAAAATCAGGATTTGGTGCATTCAGTTCATCACTCCAATCCAACTCTAGAGATTCGTCGCTCATGTAGCCATTCCCTTCATCTTGCTCAGCATCGACCTCTTCGACGACAGTCATTTCTTTGATCGAATAACGTGCATCCATCAGTACAGCTCGCCCCTAGGGAATTGGACCATGTGGCTCGAAGCAGTGGACTTTGTCATCTTCACTTCCGTCATAGCAGATAGTGATCCCACAGTCTGAAAATCAGGAGTCCAGCTCAGTAAAAATAAATTTGAACAAACTGACCCTTGAATGACTTGGCTATAGCTTCTGGCGACAAAGAATCCCATGCATCGACGATCCACTGCAAATAAACATCCATTGAAGGAGCTTTTGGATTGCCAGCACTTGTAAACTCTTTTTGCGAATCGTTACTCATCCACCTATCATAGTCTTTTCGAAATCGAGCTTTGAACGGTCCATTCCACGATACATCAGGCGCCTAAAACCATTTTAATTTAAAAATTACCATAAAATAATAAAGTCAAACTTGAATAAACTTTGTACATCCACCTGGAATCACTGCCGTTTGCATATTTAGCTCCAGAAGCTTCTCTTGTTTTCTTTGCTGCTTCTGCTAACGAGGTGACAACGGAAGGAGTCCCATACTAGTAGTCGCTTTCCACCAAACAACGAGCGACCAAAGACACGATTCAAATAGTCGATAGTTAGTTCATCGTTCATCCACACGCAGCCCTCGCAGCAAAGTTCCAGCTTGCTTTTGTACTTCTCTTGAACTGCTGTGACATCATTCCCCTTCTTTCTGTAGATCAGCACAAATGGTTTCAACTTTTTCCCATCGGATCTAGCAGTTAGCATCACTGTGGTTCTTGTCTTGTCATGCCCCGTAGTCAGTATGGAAATCTAATATCGAGAGTATTTTAAGACTCCAATTGAAATTCGGCTTGTTAAAAATACTTCTTTAGCTCCTCTCTCATCGATGCATTTTCCACCCAACGGATCCAAGAAGAGTGAAGTTTCATCGGCGGCAAAGATTCCTGATAACTGAAAGAAAAGAGTTGAAAATTCACACCAAGTTTACAAAATCTTACTTATGCTTTTTTCGAATTTCAGTCACTTAAAGCAAGAAGTCCACGATTTGCTGCACGTAGTTACTTGGCGGCTTCTGACACACTGTCGTTGGAACTCGGAGGCGAAAGCTATGGCGTGATAAGAATTTCTGCCTAAGGATGGCTGTGGTTGTGTTGACTGCTGCGTGGTGGTTCACCTCGTGCGCTTCCTGGGTGATCAGTTCGGCCAATTTGGTGCCCTTCTGCAGAAATACCGGCTGTTTGGCACAGTCTGTTAGGTCGCTTTTGTTGAGTCGGCTGTTTAGCCACAGGAGGCCTGAACTGGCTAAACGAGGCTAAAACTGAAAATGAACATGGACAAATAAACTGTCTGCAAATTTAAATGCATCTGTTTTTTCATGGTTTCAAGACAAGTTTAAAATTAAATTTGAATTGGATTTTTTGTTGTGGCTGCCTTATTAGAGGGGGCCGGCTAATTAGAGGGGGCCCGCTTATTAGAGGGGGCCCGCTTATTTTTTGGAGCGCCTCCTGGGGCCGGCTAATTAGAGGGCCGGCTTATTAGGAGGGGCCGGCTAATTAGAGGAAATACGGTATCTGAAATCATTCAATGAAATTTGATAGCTCAAAAGCTGAGCTATCTTGGAAAGCTGAGATCTTGCACTATACGATAATGTTAAAAAATTAAAAATAAAAAATATAAAAATCTAGAGAAAATGCAACTATAAGATTAGCGGGCATTTTTAAGAAATTAGCAGAATTAAATATTACCCAAAGAAAAAACCATTTTTCTAAACAAATAAATGTCAAAAACTTGCTTAGTTGTGGACCTCGAATACTTAGACATTCGACCTCCCACCTTCATTCTGGCCAAGCTACCCTATTTCCTCTAATTAGCCCGCCCCCTGATTCAAAATCGTGTTTTTGGCATTGTGTTTTTAGCCCACTTTTCGATCACTTCTCTCAGGCAAGTTACCAACCATTTTATAGCTCATCTCACTAGCTACAAAATAGGTGGTAACTTGCCTGAGAGAAGTGATCAAAAGTGGGTCAAAACATGACGCCAAGTGCACGATTTTGAATCAGGGGAGGGCTAATTAGAGGAACGATATCTTATATAGTATTTGGCATGTGTGGGTGGGTGGGTAGGTGGGTAACGCTTTTTTACTTCGAAGGCCAGAACGGGTCGTAGATAGCAAAATCACTTTTGCCGCTAATACAATCGTGTTCCCCAGAATGTCAGCTTTCGTTTTAAAAAAAGAACAGGCGAAAAAAATGAGTTCTAATAGGGGATATACCTATTTTTATGAATGAAGTCATAGCCCCTCATTGAAATTTCGAAATACCATAGAGACACCGATAGGCGCCTGTGGTCCCTTGTATAAGTTATTTTGTCTACCCATGTCCACTGAGTGCAGCATAACATCATAAAAAGCTTATAGCGTAAAATTTAGCAAATAAAATGAAGCACCATGACAAAACACGACAATTACTTTTAATTACTATTTCAAATTTCCAACTTTCCGTCCGAAACCTTTCCGGACAGCCAAGAATAAAATTATGGCCCATAAGTGTGCAGTTAAAAGAAAATCTTTAAAACTCTTTGGACACCCTGAATTTAAGGTATATATCCATTTAAGGCACAAAAAATTCGTCGGATGCAGCAGAAGGAGGCTCTTCGCCATCAGCAGAAACGCGTTCAGCACCAGGCGATCTGGCCAACCTCCCATTGTCTTGGCAAAGAAAAGTCGATTACTTGGTGGACACACGTCCTGGAACTAGCCAAGAGACTGAATCTGAGAGGTCGGTTATATTGACCTTTTTATTATTAATATAACTGATGCTTGTGTGCACTAAGGTTGGCAAAGTATAAGTATTTTACTTGATACCAACAAAAAGAGAATCAGGCAGCAGTTCTTTATATCGCACGTTCCCAAAGCGTGTTTTGAATACTTTTGAGCTTCTCTGGTTTTTATTTGAGTAGAAAACATGTTTTAGGGCGAGGCCAACCATTTTTGAATAAAAATTTTGACCAAAATTTGACTTTTGCCTTGGTCCTCCAAGGTAATTCACCCCAGAAGGATACGTGGATGACCCGAAAATGGTTATTTTCATGGTATTCTGCTACGTTTTGGTCACTGGAGCTTGTCAGTTGTCTTTAGTCAGTTCATTCCGAAACATTGCAAGGATTCTGATTTTGCCGATCGCTTTTATAAATGACAACAGTCATGCCGAAAAAACCCGCGGGTACTCCACTTAACGACACTCTATTTTGTAAAAACGATCCACAAAAACGATGGGCAAAATCAGAATCCTTGCGATGTTTTGGACTAAACTGACCAAAGACAACTGGCAAAAGGCTTCAAAATTGAGATAAAAAGCGCCGGACCCGAGGTGGGAACGAAATTTTGGGGTGTCGTTAAATCGAGGGTTAACTGTATAGAATAAGTGGCAAAAGTGGCTTGAAGCTTAAAAATTTTACCAACTTCCAAAAAAATTTCTCATCCAATTATGTTTCCCCTCACGAACACATTCAATCATGTTTGGCGACCGATCGTGCACGGTTCCTATGAAAGGAACAATTATTCCTGGATCATGTAAAGAGCCGATTTATCCGGCTCTAAACACAAGGAAACGATAAAGAAAAGGCCATTTTTCTAGATGACCCACAGCAGAAAATAAAGGTTTTGAACATAGTTTTATAAACTGGGGCCTACCGCATAAAGAAACTCTATTATGCATCCTTTTTCATGCATAGTTACGATTATGGTTGTCGAGCCCTCGAAATTTTCGAAGGTTCGGCTCGAAGCTCGAAATTTTCGAGGGATCGGATCGACTCGAAGCTCAAAAAAATGTCGAGCTTCAAGCCAAAAGCTCGATTTCGAGCCCTCGGATCGACAACCCTAGTTACGATCCTAAAATTAAAATATCGTATACCTTTCTCCCCAATTTTCAACTGATCTTGAAAAAACGATAGCAATTCATTATGGAACTCCGGGATGCTCTTCACGAATCTGCAAAAAAAGATAAGGCGAGATTTTATAAAAAGACATTGTTTGAGGTTTTCTGGTCAGTCAGCTCATCGAACACTGATCTTATAGTAACCTTTAAAATGAGGAAAATTTTGAAAAATTTCTGACTAGGTGAACAGTGTGGACAATCTTACTACGAACGTATCAACTTATACCACACAAGATATTATTCCACTCAAACTTATTCTACGGACTTAGAAGTTCCAAAGCATGGTCCGACTCTAAACCAACCTGATGTCGAAATCATAGTATGCGAAAAAATAAAGGCTATAATAAGCCTTGACGAGATTGTGCCTTGACAAGATTCGGTAATTAGGACGACAAAAATAATAGAGCGACTAAAGGGAATCTGTGCCCACCGCTCCTGCCCCGCACAATTTTCACACATTGAAACAGTTTTACAAGGTGAACATAGAAAACCATTTTATTGATCGAAAACAGTGACAGGTATATTGTGAAACAAACGAGTCTTATATATTCTTTGGTGAATTCAGATGCTCAATAGGAACGTGACTGCAGCATTCACATCGCCACCATTTTCGTCAAGAGCCTGATGAGACGTTGCATAGTCAAACCCCATTCCAACCAAGAAGCTAACAGCACCAAGATGGAGTCTCATTGTCTTAGTATGAGCCATTGAGTCAGCCTTTCTGCAGATCTCGCAGTCTTGATTAAGTTTTCGGTTGGCTGATGCAGTGGAAGCTGAATAAAAGATTGCAAAAATAGAAGCAACATTGAATAACTTAGACTTACTAGATGGTATGTTCGAAGGATCAAGTGAGGCATGGGAGTTAGACTGGTCTGAGAAACGATATCCTTCGGCAGCCTTCTTCGACCCCCCTTCTTCTAAACATTTAAGTTTTATGGCGCTAGAATTAGACAATGAAATTACCCGAGTCACGAGTTTTGTGTCGCTTCGTCACAGTCCTTGTGTTCACAGAATCATTACTGGCGGCTTTGCTGTATTCATCCAAGTCTTCATTTTGATGGCGCTTTCTTTGGGTTGTTGGCATCACGGGTTCACTGGCGGCTGCTTCGATCCCTAAATTTAAGAGTTAAAACATCAGGTGAATCTATGAATTCAAAATCGAGATTTTTCAGCATAACTTCACTTGCCTTTGACATCCAGTAAACCATAACCGAAATTCAGCAAATCTTCGGGAACTGGCAAGTCTGGTCCTAAATACTCTGACAAATAATGAGAACCAAAAACTGAATTTTAAAACACACCAAAAGGAGATGGAGTCGACTCAGCTGTACGCAAGGCTTCTCCTGAAAGCAGAACAGATATGAAATGGGACAAGTTCGCTTGATGTAATGCGTTAGAATGATAAAAAAAATAAATTACCGCCGGCATTCTGTAGGCGCTCATGACTTTTTTCAGCCTGTTCCGCATCATCAACCATTCCTCAAAATATAAACGCGATAAAATAATTTGATAACTAAGTGGAAATTGATCACCTTGAAAACGAGCAGCATCTTCGGGAAAACCGATATTTTCAATTATCCACAAGGCAGGGCGAAGGATCATATCGACAGGAAGCATACCACTCAGACCTTCGACCGCACGGCGGTCATCGACCTTCACTTTGCTGCGCAAAACTCAATAGCCTCGGCCAGGATTTGTTCCTTTGTCATGATTACCTACAAAACAAACATTTAATTGAATGTAGAAAATATGATCCACAGAAAAATCCAAAAGTGGCTTCAGAAGGCACAAACTAACCTTCAAGCTAATAAGCTTTTCTTGAATTTTAATACGAACAGTCAGAATACTAGATGTTTTACAAGACAGAAGCATTAACTCTTTGCATTTTTGCAAATTCAGATACATAAAAATCTCCAAGAACGTCTCAGTAGGAAGTTTCATCTCTTGAGATTGAAGAAATAGTTTTTAGTCGATAGCAAAAAATAATTTCTAAAAAAGTTGAAGAAAGAAGTGTCCACGTAGCATTTGCAGCTTTTTAAAATCTTATCGCATCAAGAATTCTGTTGACATGTAAAAGAATTGATGGAAATGTCAATTAGAAAGTTTTTCCCAAACGGAAATGCCTAAAAATTTAAAATCGTTTAAAATTTCAAAACCCGTCAGCCTCATCTTTCACAGTTTCGGTAAGATAATGCTCATCTTGTTTTTTCTAGGGTGTATCTGTTAGCTTGGTTTCTTACATCGTAATAATCTCTAATCACCTCTATAGGTGATTGAACCACCGTGGTTTCGAAAAGTGACAAATGTATGTTCGCTAATGACTCACATGAAAGCAGTCCAAAATCAGTTGTAGAAAATTATAGAATCAAAGAGATTAGGAGGAATTTTTGAGCTTACAATGTTTTTTTGCAAAATTACAGAAAACAGCTTTTAAAATATTTGTTAAGATTGCTCCCAACTTTATTCCTACTTTTTATTTACAGAAATGAAAGCCTGCTCAATGACAATATATATTCTCCGACAAAGAGCAGTGCAACCGACAAGAAGGTTTTCCACGACTCTCCTACGGTCAGCAAGTCAAGGAAAGAGGTGGGTGATCAACAGGAATCCTACCAGACGTCTCCAATAGCTCAAATAAATGGTGTGGTTGGCACAGAAGTACCCACAAGTGGAAGAACCAAAGGACATTTGCGGTATTTTTTTGTTTAAATAAATCAAGTCAGCAGAATGAAGGTTTGTTTCAGTGGCACCCGAAGCAATGGTTTCTGTTCCGACCACCTTTGCTAAGCGACCAAAGCATCGTAACTCCAGCAGGCAGTGGGGCTCGACGGTGGACGAACGCCAGAAACAGCAGCAAATTGAGCTTATTGAGAAATCAATAGGAAATCATGTCATGGCAGACTCGAGGATAAAGGAAATCAATGTCATGGCCAAGGAGAGTCAGTGTGGAGTGGGCAAGTGGAGGTGGGCAGGTTTTAATTTGGCTGGAGTGGGGGCGTCAACACAAAAAACTCTAGGAAGCAAAACTGTAGGTGGAGCCGGAAAAAAATTATTTGGGACTTTTTTAAATTTTCGATCTATTGAGTGTATCAAGAAAAAACACGATTTCCACTTGGTCTCTAGTTGTTTTAGTTCTGGTCTGTAACTGTCTTTGGATGGTCAGGACCCAAATTACAGGGGAATCAAGGGAAGATCGTGTTTTCACATTATTTTCCAAAACTGAGCCGATCTATGAACACCAAATTTTCAAATTGGATTCCTGAGGAAAGTTATAGTCGTTTTAAAGTAGTGATGAGGAACACGGGACCAGAACTTTTAGAGAAAAAAAATCGGGACAGGGACTTCTCAAAATTCATTTCGAGACTTAGAAACCGGTACTTTTGACCTGATTTCACGTTTCGAAACCGGGAATCAATTAAAGCTTGTAATTTTTTCACTCCCAATCACATCAAAATTCTTACAGACCTGAGTGGCTACAGATTTTTGCCACCAAGAACTGGATGTTGTTCTTGTTGTGCTGGTTCTGTGCCATCCAAGGCATGCTGGTCAATGGGCTCATTCCGTCAAGCATCTCCACCATAGAACGTCGTTTCCATTTGAGCACCTCAACCATTGGCAGGATTATGCAGGTGGAACAGCTTGTATGACATTATTCAAAGTAACTTTTGTGTTCAGTTCTACGATTTCGGGTACGTACTCTTCTGCATTCCGGTGTCTTATTTTGGTGGTAGGCACTCCAAATCCACAGTGCTCAGTGCAGGCCTTGCTCTGATGACTTTCGGCAGTTTCTTGTTCACCTTTCCACATATGATCGCCGAGCCATTCACCAGCTCCTACGATGCTGATAGTGCGGGTCTATCCAAGTGCCATGGTAACATTTTTTATGAATTAGAGTAGCATAAACTCGTATATACATGGACTGCATGTTACAATGATACTGTCCTATCCAAATATTCAGTTTTTCTGTGGGTTTTCAGCCAATATAACCGTATATAAAGAAAATATTTAAAGGAATAGTAGGGGTACTGGCTAAAAATTGGATTGGACAAGATCGGTCCAGACGCAAAATTTTTCGTACACTTGGGTTGTCCAATTGAACAGCCAATTGCAAATCGGCCAATTTGGCCGCCTACTGGCCAATTGTCGACCAATACTATGCCTTAGTCACATTATGATTCGAAAATATTTTTATAAAAATCATCAAAGAAAATATTTTTTAAAGTATTCCTTTTATGCAAAGGAAATTAATATCAAAAAATTCCTAATCAAAACTTTTGACGCTAGTATAGAATCCACCCCCCCCCCAGATCAGACCTTCCAAAAATCATTGTAATTACCCTTTCTAACAACAAGATTCGCTTAGCCCTTAAGGCTTAAGCTCAGGAGTATGCCAGCGTATTGAAGTTGCGACTCAGAAATGTCTTACGCACATTTTCCAGGGTCAGGGGCATGAATTTGGGTACTCTTTACTTAAGTTTTAAACGGTTTAAGTTTCAGGAGGGGTATTCTATACTAGGGTCAGACTTTTCTATAAATTTTGACCAAATTTCGAAAAAATACCAAAATTTTAAAATTTCGGAAAATCAAGGGAAATGAATTTGTCCAACTTTTACTTGCCGCCCAATTGAAAATTAGACAGTCCTTCATTACATCAACCTTCGTGGGTGAGCTAGACATACCGCGCATCTAGCCCCACAATTTGCACGATGACTAGAAATTGATCAAACTATAAAGCATTTCTATGTAAAAACTGCCATCGAGTTCGACCGACAGATTAAACTGCAAAAACAACATTTATTAACCACAGCACAAGAACAACCAGCCACTATTATACAAGATGAGACCTATTCTTGTTTAACTTTTTCAAAGAGCATCTTCTGCTGTTCATACTCCTCCATGTTCTGCTTCTGCTGTTGAAGACGAAGCTGGACTGCCTCCTTATGCGCTGTGCCTTCTCATCGTAGAAAACGAATCCTGAAACAAGTAGATTTGTTGCTTAGAATGTCGGAAAATCGAAGGGTATACCTATAGCAACTGTGGTGAAATCGCAAGCAGCGATAAACGCAAGCATTCCATGCTGTCATTTGGCCATTGTCATGATGATTTATTGCAAGCGAAGATGTTGAGAGACCTGCAAAAAAGGCCCTTTCATAATATTTGGCAAAATTTTGAGCAACACTAAAAAGGAAGAGCATTTAAGAAAAGTGCGAAACAAACATTTGTGGAAAAATAACGACTTTTTGCGTCAAAATTCCCATATGCCCATTTTTGAATTGGACCATACGTAAAAATGCCCAGTTGGCGGAAAATTGCCCATTCCTAGATATAGACCTGTTATATTTATTTTCGGCGGAGGCTGAAATCGGAGTATTTTGCAGCAAATGGTTGCTGCATTATACGGTCGTCAAAATACGTCGACTTATGGAAATATGGGAATTTTGACGCAAAAAGACTGAAGACAGGATAAAATTGATTTCGATTGAATTCGCATGATTATTCGAATAAATGCGGCAGGAAAGCAAAAAGCCACCGGTTTCTATGGAGTCACTGATTAGTCACCGGTAACTCATCGCGACTTTTGAAAAACTAGAAATTAACCAACCCTACTGGTAGCAGAGCCAGTTTTTATTCAATTGGCTAGTACGTTTGACTACTACCAGTACCCTTTTTTTATGAAAACATGATTTTGAGCTCTTTTCATTCTCCTCAGCTTTCTTCTCCTTTTCAGCTCCTCTCATTTTTTGAATAGGAATATGAAACATACCACCTATACTGTTTTTTTTCAGATACCAGAAATCATTCTTCGTCCTCCACTTTGAACTTGGATGGAGCTGAGTTTGAAGCCATCACATCCTGTCCATCTCCTGAGAATCAAGTAAATTTCTGCCTAAAGATCCGACTAGTTAATGAAATTATTGTTTTGCAGCCGGGTAACTTGCGCTACGTGTTCCTCTTCTGTTTGGCCCACTTCCTGCACGGGATTGGAGCCACCCCTTTGTTCACTATCGGTGTTTCCTACATTGACGAGAATGTAGGTGGCTGATTTCTTAGGAACTAACACAACTTTTTGATTTTATCAAAATTCAATATATCTTTTAATATAAAATTTTTCATGCTATTTTTTCTGAGGCATTTAGGTAGGCAAATGTTGTTGAAAAATAACGGCACACCGACAACTGGACAAAAACTATCTGAGTATTAATTGAACTGGACAAAAAGTCATCTAACATTAAATTCAAATGAGTAACAATTGGTCTTGGCACGATTTGTTTCGAAAATAATTGTTTTTTGACAAAAGTGTTTCACAAAAGAGTGTCGTGCAAATAGTGGGTTGTGTAGTTTTGTTTTCTCATTTCCCTAAGTTACGTTCATGCGTTCACCGAGTGTATTATTTCCCTCTTTTAGTCCTAGTCAGATGGATCCACCTGAATTGTTAAAATTGAAATCCCAATTTGACCCACCCAAACTCCAAAACCCGATTTGGGTACCACTGGGTCAGGTGGATATCCATCTGGATGGCCTGAAGCAAATTTTTTAAAAAGTCCAAAACAGATATTTTTTAACCTAAAATCGTCTGTGGACTTGGGTTTGACACTACCAAAATTGGGTTTTCAACCAAACAAGGGGTAGCTACCCAAGTAAGGTGGGTAGGTACCCAAGTGAGCTGTATAGATATGCTAGTAGGGTATGGAGGGCTCCAGGTCATTTGATCCACGGTTAATTGGTCCACAGGTCAATTAGTCCACCCAAGGCTAAACAAACAATACTATTAAACCTGAAATCATGTGTTGAAAACGGGTACTTGATACCAAATTACTGTTTCGACCATGAGAATTTCAATATCCTGGGTAGGTACACACTCCGAGGCTGTCGACCCCAAATTTGAGGGAATTTTTCTTTATGGAAAAAACTATTCTATCTTGCTTAACACGGTGGCCTGAGTGCACTAGTGAAGATTAAAAGTTGATTATCTCTTGCCGAATTTTCTAGTTGTACTCAAGTTGTCCAGCTGGAGGAGGGAGGACTACCTCAGATTCTCAGGTGTTGATAATTTCAAACCAGGTTTTGTTCTTTACAAGCCATTTAAGGCACCTATTCGTAATAAAGATAGCATGATTTGGGTCGACCATCTCGGATCGGATACCTACCCTGGTACTAATCGAGCATTGAGATTCTGAATAGCCAAAACAACATTATGGTCTTGACCAACCGTTTTCAGCACATGATTTTGGGTTGAATGCTATAGTTTGGTCAGCCCTTGGAGGGGATAATAATTTTGTAGACCAATTGACCGCGGATGAATTGACTGTACACCGGTAGGGAGGTATTTTAATGTAAGAATGGAAAAATAGATATGGAGTGGAGTGCACTTTGACCATTACTGATCCTCCACTTCCTAGTTTATATAGTGGTGTACGGCCAGTTAGACATGGCCTATATCGGTGGTATATTATATCGAAGTTCGACAAAATTAGTTATTTTATTGTTCTCTTTGTTCAGTGCGGAAAGTATTGTTTCTAGAAACAGTTACCGTATTTCCTCTGAAAGGGCCCCTTCCCCCTCTAATAAGGCCCACCTCAACTTTGAGGACCTATATCTCAGCCCAGAGTCAATTTTTTGCAAAGCTGTTTATTGCGTTTGACCCAAGTGTGATAGTGTGACTTTTGAAAACACTGGAGTGGGTGCTACCGGAGAATCCGGTCCCATTTTTGCCTTGGTCCCCTGTTGTTTTTCTTGGTCCCCTTTCTTTTGCCATGCTTCCCTGTTATTGTTTTGGATTGTCTAAAACCTACCCTATCGCAAAAACAACAAGGGGACAAAGGCAAAAACGGGGGACCAAGGAAAACAACAGGGGGACCAAGGCAAAAAGGGGGACCAAGGAAAAAAACAACAGGGGGACCAAGGCAAAAAGGGGGACCAAGGAAAAACAACAGGGGGACCAAGGAAAAACAACAGGGGGACCAAGGCAAAAAGGGGGACCAAGGAAAAAAACAACAGGGGGACCAAGGCAAAAAGGGGGACCAAGGAAAAAACAACAGGGGGACCAAGGCAAAAGGGGGGACCAAGGAAAAAAACAACAGGGGGACCAAGGCAAAAAGGGGGACCAAGGAAAAAAAAGTTCTTGTGGTAAAGCAAAAAATTGGGGTGTGGGGCTAAACCGAATTAGTACCTCTAATTTTTTTTGGGATATGCAATTGGCCAATTTTGATCTTTCCAATTGTGTACCAGTATGTGTCATAACTCTTCGAGTTTTTTTTCAAATTTTTAGTCAGAATCGATTTTTTCTTTTTCGCATATTTCTTCATGAAATTCTTCATTTTTCATTGAAATGTGACTTGTGTTCAAATTAAGCATGTTTTAGATGCCTCGAGACTCGCTCAAGACCGGCCGGATTTTTCGTTAAAGGGATTTCAAAGCTGCAGGAAAGATGGGAGAAAATTGTTGAGGCCGAAGGAAATTATTTTGATGAATGATAGTTGCTGTTATGAAATATGTTATGCGTTGCCTTGAATAAAGATTTCACTGTTATTTGGAAATGATTTTCTATGAAAGAAATGAAGAAATATGCGAAAAAGAAAAAAATCGATTCTGACTAAAAATTTGAAAAAAACGCAAAGAGTTATGACTAGGGCCCCAAATTCTATGCAAATGCATATTTTTCTGCGGATATGCAAGCAATAGTTATGCACAAAAAACGCACTTTTAGCCCTGTTTGAGTACTTTTTTCGTGCTTTTATGCATCATCTTTTGCATATTTTCCATTTTTAGTGCATTTTTTTTGTGATTTTGACGCATATTTTCTGCATATTGTAGAAAATCTCAGAAATTTTTGGTTTAAAAGATGTCGCAGCATATATAAATAAGTCAATATCTTAGTTTCCAAAACCGGGATACTTAATTTTCAAGCGTGAAATAAGGAGATTTTTTTCACTAAATAACCTCTATCGAGTTAGCTAACTTTTCAGTACCGTGCGATTCATAATTTCAGTTAAAGTAGCAAAATAACAGTGCAAAGCACCGATTTGGTTTGTAAAAGATATTAATTTCGAAAATTGCAAAATGCACATTGTTTATATTTGCGAGAAGATGCGAAAGAGTGGCAGGAGTACAGAACCATCTCTCGAAATTGCTTTACAAAATCTTTTTTTGCAACTTAGCTAGTAAATGGCGGTCAACACTTTTCAGAAATCTTTTTCGACTGAAATCCTGCGGCATCTTCATGGGAGCAGAATTTTTTTTGAAAGCTATGTTCAAATCCTAGGTCAAATGAATTAAATCCTAAAGTCAAATGGATTAAATCCTTAGGTTAAATCACCTTGCTTCAACAAAGCCATATGTCAAATTTTGGTCAACTTTTTTTGCAAAAAAATTTAGCATTATCCAAAAAGTATGTTTAAAGCAGGTATAAGCTGCCAAACCGTTTAAAAGCATGTTTTACAGCAATTTTACGACATATAATGATTCTGCACAAATTTTATGCGGTACATTTAAAAATTTTAGTCTAAAAATTATACTGCATATTTTACGTTTTTAGCGCATATTTAAGCATTTTTAGCGCATATTTAAGTATTTTTAGCGCATATTTTATGCGCATATTTAGCAATTTTTTAGTGCATAGAATTTGGGGCCCTAGTTATGACACATACTGGTATTTGACAACCCTAGTGGAGACACACCAAATTTAATAACCACAGAATTTTTTTATCAAAATCACAAACCTGTGTTTTCCAAATGTGGACGGTCCAAATTCTCTTCTTTTACCCTAAAATCTGCGTTCTTGCAAACACAGAGCAGAAAGCACAAGCTGAAGCACAGCCAATATTCAAGCATCACTAGCCAAATTGAATAAAGCCAAACAATAATAGGCTGATACTCAGGTTCACAGTTCTAATGCAGACAGTAGTAGCCCCGAAAAACAATAACTATTGTTTTATGATGAGGTGATTAGCCTTGAGCAAGTCGAAAAAAAACGGCATGGGTGCAGCAAACCAGCTACTCCAGAACACTAATCCTCAATGAATTCCCTCTTTTACAAAGGAGAGAATATAATGAGGAAATTATTACTTCAACGGTTCCCTTTTGCTACTAATTTCTCCTTTTTCCTGCGAGCCTATTGGAAAAAATGTGCAATTGAAACGGAGCAGTTTGCAGTGTCACTTTTACTGGTTTTTATTTTGTCTGCTGCAACTGGGATTGAATAAAGTGGAATACAAAGAAAAATGAAAATTTCTCTGGGGCATTGTCGAGTCCTGCTTAGAGTTGGCCTTTTCCCGTAATTTCTCGATGCGAGAAGAATACCAAGTCATGGAAATCAGTTTTTTTGCTGCGCCAAGGCGGGAGGAAGCTGTAAGGGAAAGTGATACGGGGAGAAAGGGAGGACGGAAGCAATGGCGGTAGCCAACACTATTTTGCACTAGCACAGAATTTCGGTGCTGTGTGACGAAAAAAAATTCGGCTCCATGCGCATTCGCAACTCTAGAAAAAAAGATGTTTTGGTCCCCCCTGTTGATTTTTTTTGAATTTTTTTTCCCAAAAATTTCTAAAAGTGGTTTTTCGGCCACCAAGCGGCCGATACCAACACACTCCATATTGCAAGAAATTGGGAAAGGTGTAGTTCGCGTTTTTTTTAATTTCATAGAATATTAGATAAATCTACAATTCTCCCAATCCCTTGCAATGGCCGAGAAGCGTCCAGCCCTTGGCCGGGTACAACAATCTGCAGAAGATTTTTGGGGAACCAAAGCAAAAAAGACTTTAAACTTTAAAAAAAAAAAATGATCTAAAAGTGCAAATAAACACTTTTTGAAACTTTTGAGCATTTAAAAAAAAATTAACAGGCCGGACCAAGGCATTTTTTTCTAGTGATGCGAATGCGTATAGAGCCGAAAATTCGATGGAGGAACTGGGAAATCGACTTTTTTGAAGCAAAAAGGGATGCGAGAAAGAAGCTGTAAGGAAAAGTGATACAGGGAGTGAAGGATAGAAGTCGGAGCTGACTGTATGTTAAACCATTTGATAACTTTATTTTAATGAAAAATGTGACAGTCGCACTACGCTTTCGGTCAGGAACCGAGAAAAGGCGCACAATATTGAAAGTCGCACTATAGCGAGGGTATAGTTGCTTTATATTTAAAGTAAACCAACCAAATAATTGAACAAGACGCACTATACCGAGAGTTGCACTATATCGATAGTTGACTGTAGTACCCTTACTATTGTTTGTTGAATAAAAGATTTTTTTTGGCTAAAGTTTTGCGTCATCATTAAGAACTCTCGATTTAGTGTATATTTTCCCAGTCCCCACGGGACTACACTAAATCGAGAGACGACTGTATACTATAGTCCGGCCAAAAATTTAACTCTCAAACTACTAAGTGGGTCTTTTCTACCATGAATTTTTTTAATTTTTTAATAATGCAAGTTTTACACATTTTTGTTTTTGCTTCAATGCAAATAAGACCTCATTTGGAAGCTTATTCATTGCTGTATTTAGCAGAGTGTTTATTTTTTCAAAAAACTTCATCAGTTATGATTTACAGCTAAATTTAGTAACTCACACATTTTTTTCTAAAAGTGTGTGTTTATCTCATTGATGAGAAACTATGAGTCAAAACCGTTTTGTGCATCATATCAGCCTTTTTTATGCTACCTCCCTGCATTAAAAGTATCGAGGTTCGCCATTGCAAACAGCCGGCTCTGCTTTAAAATCGTCAATTTTGCACCAATTTTAAAGGGGCATGCTCGCCGCTGATGGGAATATTTTGAAAGGCGGGTACCAGGCCAATTCAAGAAAGAATTATTTTGAAATGCAAATTTGTTGACCACCGTCTTGTGACAAGTAACCATAATCAATCTAGTAACATCGGTGGCTCAGTGGTAAAGCGGCGGCCTGCTGCAAAAGTCGGTCGTCGGTTCGATTCCGATAGGAAGCTTTCCTTTTTCCTAGACTTTTACTGTGATGCGACATTTCAATTCGTAAAAAAGCCCAGTGCACCCCGTCGAAAGTTCTTTGTACTTTTGAATAAAAGTACCCATTTTCAGCTGAAACTTTTATTCAAAAGTACAAAGAACTTTTCGAGGGGGTCATTAATTCCCATTTCCCGCATTTGGGATACTGTCACATTTCAATTATCGTTTGAATTACACTGGTACCCGACTTTCAAAATATTCCCATCGGCGGCAAGCATGCCCCTTTAAATGCCTTTGGAATCTACTTTTTTGCGTAAAAAATAAAAATCTGAATACATAGACAGAAAGAGCAAGAAAAATTGATGCATCAATATAAATATCAAAAACATTGATTTTTTTCTAGTTTATTGAAAAAATCCAGAAATAGTTTAGCACATTGAACAAATTTAAAAAAAAAAGAAGAAAAAGTGTTAGTTTAATCAATTTGCTTTCCAGGACTTATAGTCACTGGTTGCTCCACTTTCATGTAAACTTTTTTATGATATCTCTACCCGAAATTGACTTACACCTTTCTTTTTCTAGGTCTAAATACCTGGAGCGACAATTTGGTGTGGCGCCGAGCAAAGCTAATATGCTTATTGGTAAAAAAAATTTTTGTTCTTTCACAATGTCTTTTAAAACAATCATAAACAAACTTTTAATTCACCGTAAAAAAAATTTTTATTCACGGCTTCAAAAGTGAAAAAATTTAGCTATTTTACAATGCCTTGAAAGATAACGAAAAATGTGTAGAGATGGAGTCGGGATCCCGATCCCGATTTCTGGCCAATTTTTGAGTCCAAATCTTGGAATCGGGATCTCGATTTTGAAATTCTAAAATCCCGATCCCGGTTTTTAGTCGGGATCCCGATTTTTGACATTTGGAAAATCGATAGGTCGTTTTTGATGCAATTATTGTTACTATTCTTTGTTGTTTTTGATGTATTCAGATGTTCGCTCTCCCTTTCCCAAACGTCATCAATCCTCGTCTTTTTTCGGCCAAAACAGCGACTTTTTTGAGGAGGCAGATGTCAATACCGGCGAAGAAGCTACTGCTCATTGCCTACTCAAAATTGAGGTGCACCAACCCTGATGAGGACCCTTTGGAATTTTGGAAGGTTAGACTTCGATTTATATTTAAAATAAATCAATTTAGATGAATGAACCGCTCTATCCAAGTCTGGCGAAGATGGCTAGGCGATTCCTCTCTGCACCGGCGACAAGCGTGGCAAGTGAGCAGCTTTTTTCGGTGGCCAGAGACGTTTACGACTACAGGAGTTCAAATTTGGATCCGGAGAATGCCGAGATGCTCGTTTTCTTGAATAAGTCCCTTCCACAGTTGAATTACTCATATTGAAATTGTCGGATTTTACTGAATAAAAGTCAATCTGCAATATTGCAGATTAATTATTGTTTTATTTATTCTATGTAATCGCGGTATATAAGTAGGGATACCGATTTCTTTTTTGGAAAATCCCGATCCCGACAAATTTTGTTTTATAAAATCCCGATTCGGGATCCCGATTTTGCCAGAATTCCATCTCTAGAAAAGTGCCCATTAAAAAAAGAAGAATAAAGTCCGCCGTAAATTTGAAGAAGCCAAGACGGTAGGGTCGTCGAATATTCGAAAATTCCGAATAGAAGACCCTAAAAGACGGCCAAATACCGGTCAATCAGCTTTATTGGCACTGAAAACTCGATTTCGAACTTTTCATTTGAAAATTAAAATTTTTTCTAATTTTGGGCAAAAATTTCGAATTATAATTTTGAATTTGAATTCCGACCCTAAATTTTGCGGTATATTGGTGAAAATTGCGAAAAAGTAGACAAGAACTAGATTAAATAGTTTGAGTGTGGACAGCCCTAAATCTAGCCTATTTTAGGTATGGTCATGGTGCCGATGGCTGGTTGTGGAACTATGCTAGCCGGCTTTCTGATCCATCACTTCCGAATGAGTTGTGTGCGAACCCTGCAGTTTTGTGTTGTGTTGGTGGTGTGCTCGCTGATGCTCTCGCCTATGTACTTCATCTATTGTGACCATGACCAGTTGGTGGGCATTGAAAGGCACTACCCGGTTGACGAGTAATTTTTTTTATTTATAAAAAATTTTATTTTTGTTTATTATTATTATCTTTAAGCAATATTGCTAATCACTACGACAATGCTACCGAATATTTTAATTACCATTTGGAGACCAGCTGCAATGCCCAGTGTCGGTGTCATAGGTCCGAGTACCATCCTGTTTGTGCAGAATTTTCTGATGGCTCGCAAGTCGCATTTTATTCGCCGTGTTATGCTGGATGTTTGCAGCCTTATAATCCTTTACAAAAGGTTATTTATTGAATTCTATATCTCAATCATGCCCACTTTGTCATTCATTCCCTGGTGGTAGGGATGTGCAGCAGCGTACCCGCGCGATATTTGTGGCTTATTAACGGTCTGGCAACTCCACACCAGACAATTTTAGAACTCGGCACCCAATCCTCACTCTAAACATTTTCGCATGAGTATGAGATAAAAAGATGGGCCAAAAGTAAGGCTATGCGGCTGTGAGGTCCAGATCCCCTGACTTATAAATCCCCCACAATACTTGGATCTATTGAAGGGGGGATGGGCTTTATATACGAATCGCCCTAAGTCGACTGTTCTAATCCCGCTAGGTTTATTTATTTTTCACTTATTCACTGACTTCTAGGGCCAAAAACTATCGAGGAATCGATCGGAATTATTTTCAGCACTGCTTTACTGTCACCAACTGCATTAATTTTGCGATTTCAAGCAAATGACCATCAAAAAAAAAGGAAACCAGCCGAAATGATGCGTTTCTACTTTTATATCGCCTGAACCTCCACCAATTTTATTTATTTGTCGACACGTTTAGTGACTTTCTGAAGTCAGAATTTCATGGGGAACCAGATAGAAATTTTTCCACACCGAAATCACTTCAGAAGAATAAGGTAGCTAGCAAAGGTTTGACCAGGGAAGACATGGGTATTTTTGAAAGGTAGGATTTCGGTGTTATTTTGGAACTGACGTTTTTTGCAATTTTAGTATACATAATCATTTACAACCACATAATGAATATGACGGCATTAGCGCGCTACATTTTGAGTATAAGGTTGCAAATGATCAAGTAAATTAAAATTGCAAAAAACGTCAGTTCCAGAAATAATACTGAAGAACTCTGGGACAGCTGTGGGTAGGATGGCAAGGAATTGGGCATTGTTGAAAGTTTTCGAATTTTAATCGTGACTCGAGTTTGTTTTTTCTCTGTATGATATTTCAAATGAAAGCCTAGAGTCTTGGCTACATTTAAGTATATGCAACGTGTGAGTTGTGCAAATAAGTCAGAAAATTTCAATCAAACCAGTCAATGAAAAACCCCCAAAACGATCGATTTTCGGTAATTTAGCTTATTTTAGCCTGGATACAAGCTCCAGATGTTGTGAAATCATGCTCGGATGATTTGGTTAGATAGCCTAGAGTGTGAGAATTATTTGGACACCAAACTTGTGAATAAAAGGAGATAAAAATGTGTGTGGACCCAGTGGTAGTCGAACCTGTGTCCTGGGCGATGCGTATACAAAGTTCCAACCCCCATTTAACGCCACCACATCAAGAAAACTTAAAGAAAGTTTTCAAAAGAATTTTTAAAAATTTTGAAAAAACAGCGCTCGTACAAGAATTATGATGAGGCCGACGCCTTTCTAAAAATATTGGGCGCCGGTGTTGTAATCGGTGCTGTGGTGTGTGGGTGTAAACAGAACTAGTACTAGCCTTTCATTTCAGGAATACACAAATTGCTCCTGTGCTCCAACAAATACAAAAGGTGGTTATAGACGAGTGAAAAAAGGCTTTTGTGAGGTATCTAAAATAGCGCAATTTGAAAAATGTTTGTAAACATTTAAAATTTAGTCTAAATGCACAGGACTCACTGTTTTCTTGATTCTTTTTGCACCATTCTGCTTTTTTACATTTGCGGTTGGCGTTGCGTTGATCACAGTAGTTTTGAGGTAGAATGTATGGTATATCATTTCCTTTAAACTTGTCTTCAATTTTTAGAACTGTGGACTACGACGAGAGATCGTTTGCTCTGGGTATCCAGTGGATTTTAGTGCGAATCATAGGTAGGGAGCTGTAAGCTACCGTATTCTGTCTGATAAAGCACCACTCACTATTAGAAAACCACTCTCTAGTAGACTACCACCATTTAGGGCCAAAACTAGGGGTAGGCCGTGTTTTATTAGGGGGTAGGGGTTGTTTTATTAGGGGCACATTGGCAATGATAGTAAAAGCCAAATCACATGCTCTTCTTATTGTGTTTTGACCTACCTTTTAAAGAATGCTGTCGTAACTCAACACACATCCCATATAGTAGCTCATCTCACAATGGTCACAAAATAGTGGTAATTTTCATAAGAGAATTTATTAAAAAGTAGGTCAAAAACACAATGCTAAAAACATGCGAGCATGTGACTACGGCTATCGCTCCCATTGTGAACAGGCCTTAACTGTAAGATTTCTCAACTGTGGGATTAACTATAAATAATATTACAGTTAAGTCGAACTCTAGTCCATCACCACACAATTATTGGGTTGTTCGATAATTATCCAGCGTTTTTTTTAACTTTGGCAAAACAATTCATCAACCATTTTTATTAATCAAATCAAACACAATAACAAATCAACCAACGGCGACGTCTACAAGGCGCAACTCGATCGTCTCCAGCGTGCGATCGAAAGCAAAAGACCGCTGAAAAAGGATGCCATAATCTTCCATCAGGACGGAGCCCGACCGCATATCAGAGCTGACGTTGTTGCCTCAATCGAAGACAAAAGATGGGAGCTGCTGCCGCATCCGCCGTATTCGCCAACATAAGCACCCACAGACTACCACGTCAACCGCTCGCTCCACAACTGGCAGCTTGGGAAAAAGTTTGCAAACCTTCAAGAAATTGTTGATGACATAAGACAATGGATTGCTTCAAAGACACCGGATTTCTTCGCTCGTGGAATCAACCTTTTGCCGTACAAATGGGAACAGGCAATGGAATTCGATGGAGAGTACCCTCCGGAAGATTAGTTGTTGTTGTGGTTGATTTGTTATTGTGTTTGATTTGATTAATAAAAATGGTTGATGAATTGTTTTGCCAACGTTAAAAAAACGCTGGATAAAACGAAAAAACGCTGCCAATATAATAACTGCAATGGCTTATGGTAAGTGAATACCAAATAGTGGAGGATGCAACAAAAGAAGAACCGTGGAGTGTGGAAACGATAGTAAAGCCGGTTGCAAAAAAATTAGGAAGCCTCTTTGTGAAACCTCAAGTGACTATGATTCGAGAGAAAAAATCTCGCAAAATCGCGATTTTCTCGCATTTGAAAATTGCGAGATCTCGCAAACCCGCAAATTTTCGAAATCTAGCAATCTCGCACGCACCCCCAGTCTCAAACACTAGTTTTATGTTTTAGCACGAAGTCGAAAATTTATTCGGAGGTTGAAACATAGAAAACCATGGTGCTCTATTAGAGAGAACACGGTATGTTGTTTACTAAAATAATTAATTTTTTAGGAACAATTCCTGCTCCAGTTGTTTTTGGATGGTTGTTTGACGTGTCTTGCATTAAAACTTTTCATTTGGATCCTTGCTCAGCCGGTGAACATGGCAGTTGTATGCTCTATCAGAACAAAAGTGTGGCGGATCTGTTCTTTGCGTTCAGTGTAGGTGGACAGGTAGACCCATTTTTTACAAAGTCCGCGCTAACAATTTTTTCTGAATTCAGCTGGTCGCTATAGTATGCTTGCTAAGCGTGCTGCTATTCTTTTCTAGCTCTCTCAGAGATGATCCTTTGCCAGTTCAGCCAGCCGACCCTCCTGAACTTGGGTCTACTGAAGCGCTAGAAAAAGGAATGACCGATGAATGTGATGTCGACGAATGCCATGTTGATGGATGTGATGTTGATGGAGGTCAGCAAAAAGAACCGTCCATTCAAGCTCCTGCCGAGAACGATGAAGACGAAGATGAAGGATATGGTGCAGAATCTGGTCTTGTCATGGCTCCTGAATTCCAACCTATGCTAGTGACTGAATCTAATGATTCTTTGAACAGAAAACAAGCTATTTAAATTCAAAATTGTTGTGCTCGCAATTAGTCACAATTACGCCAGTAGTAATAGAACAAGAAATGTCCCCTAACACTGTCTATGCGTCTCTAACCGTGTCTGCTTCTCTAAGTTTCAAACTTCTCTGACATGAAAATGGTGTCTCTAACATTTTGCCATGACGAAATTTGCCAGTGAGTCGTGGTGGTGCAGTGGGTAAATTGTTCGACAACTCCAAGTTTCACATTGAGGGTTCGATCCCGGGTAGCAACAAAATATTTTACTCAGGGTTTGAAGGAAGAATGGTTCGGTTTTTCCGGGGTTCGGGTTGGACCGACCAAGTACAAAATGTTTCGGACCACCATTGTGTTAGCGTAGTGAGTGAATTGAAGGTTTAATCCCATCAACAAATGTTTTGAAAACTCTGAACCTAGCTGGAATGGATACAGTCCACCAAACAGAGTACAAGCCACTGCATGGTTGACTCCTTTGGATTTTTTTGGTAAGGTCTTTTTGTTGACAATTAATCTCCATAATTACAGAAGATGATTACCGTGAATTCTGTATTAACCCACTCTCTAATAAGCGCCCACGTCCCACTTTGAAGACCTATATCTCAGCCTAGAGCAAATATTTCGCAAAGCTGTTTTTTGCGTTTTCTTAACTCCCACGAGCTCTAGCGATCCCGCTTTTTCGATTTTGGATTTTCACCCAAAAACTTCGAGAATGACCCCTAAATTTTCTGATTTTTGGGGGTTTGAAAAATAAGCGCCCATTGGCGCTTAATAAAAAATATACGGTATAATAAGTGTAATTACCTTAACCACCATAGTGATCATCATAAAAAATCTAAGTCATCATCCCCGTGTGTGGCCATTCCAAAAGATTTTTAATAGAATTAAAATTTTCATAGCAAAAATTTAACCATCTGGTGAATATTGAAACTAAACCCGTTACTTTCCGATGTTTTGTTGCATAGCACAACTCTATGTCCTGGATTTTTCCAGGAAATCATACAAAAGGTGATTGTATACGTGGGAGTAGAGAAGAGGCTAGCCTGGTTAGAGGAATGTCGCCAAGTGGAGAGGTCAGTTGGCATGACGGTCAAAGCTGGACATCGTCACAGAACGCCTGGTTGAGTCTTCCCCAACTTTTCAAGTCCGACCGAGCAATCAGCGAGGATATCAGGGAAATATTCACCATCTCTAGTTATTTATCCATGTTTTTTGATTTAGAGTAGTCTGTTTCAATTCACCAGAGATCTCCAGTTGTCCAAGTGTAACGATTTTCAAGCCATCGAAGTGGAGCAGTCTATCAAGTAAGAAGACATCCCAGTAAATGAAGATCCCTGCCTCTCCAATGAGTCGTGGTGGTGTAGAGGGTAGGCTGCTCGACAACCCAAGTTTCATGATGAGAGTTTGATCCCGATTGGCAACAAAATATTTTAATCAGGGTTTGAAGGAAGAATGGTTCGGTTTTTCCGGGGTTCGGGTCGGACAATCCAGATACAAAATTTTTTGGCATTTTGGCTGTATGGATTCCCTTCTCTACCACTGTAAATTTTTGCTGTGTGAATAGCAGTAAACAGGTCTGCCGAATGTTTGCTCTAAGCTGAGATATAACTGCTCAAAGTCGAGGGGTATATTATTAGAAATTTTACAGTATATGGCTTTTAGGCTTGTGCTTACGCTTAGGCCAGCGTACGTTCGAACAGGCTCAAACATGTCTTCCAAACTACAAAAAGTAATAAAATGCATCTTTGAGTCAGTCCTGCACCTAAGCAGAGACCAGGTATGAAAAAGTGTATCCAGTTGTAGGGCAGTCTTGAATTCGAACCATAAAACTTTTTTTTATAGGATGCGGAGCCTAACAAGTAGAAACCACGGTCCACCAAATAGTATACAGGCCATGGCCAACTTTACCGTGGATAGTTATCACCTTATACCGCATTCTCTCTAATAGAGCAGCACTCAATATTAGAGCAACAATCCTTAGGCGGATAACCACGTTTTTATTGCATTTTTAACGCAAAGTCAAAAAAAATTTTGAAAGTTGAAAAATAGAGCTCCATGGCGCTCTATTAGAGAAAATATGCTAAGGAAACTTAATCACTATGCATGTGTATGATCGATCCGGAAGAGTTTCAATCAAAAATTCGGTTAAATTAAATCATGGTGAATTTTGAAATAAAATTTTATAAAAATTTTTAAGCAATAGATGGATAAGTTTTTCGGTGATGGTATATTTAGACCAAGCCGAATTTTATGGTACTTTAAACTGTGCTAAAGACAGCTACGTTAAAAATAGGTCGTGATAGGAATAGAAGTTACTGGTTGGCCAGTGGCCATTTAGTCGTTTTCCACTGGAATTTATTCTCTGTGTTCCTGATAGAGCTCAGGAAGCAATTGGATTACAATGGTCTAACATAACTGAAAAAATATGGTATTTTATTTTTGCTTAAATCGAATCACGCCCTCAAAAGTGTGAATTTCACCAGCAAATTACTGGATTCCACCATTAAATTTGTGGCTGTGGTTACTTTCCACCGTCAAAAGGTTCAAAAATATCGTCAAATTAGTAATTTATCCCGTTAAATTTGGAAATTCTGTTTTTTTCTCAAAAAAGTTTTAATGTTTTTTAAGACTTTTATACCAGCATGTAGCCCTGAATCTCTCCTTTCTTACGAGCTATAAATCAACCTAATAAGATTTTTAAGAGTTGTAGAAAAAAAGTTTTTGAGTGGAGCAACTTTTTGTGAATATTTAATCCATTTAATTCAAAGACACTATTCTGCAAATTTTTACATTTGTTTAGGTCAGTTCATAGCTTGTTAGAAAGGAGAGATTCAGGGCTACATGCTGGTATAAAAATTTACAAAAAATTAAAACAAAAAGTTTAAGAAGTTTTCAAGACAAAAAGTTTTTACGATTTGACAGGATAAATTACGAATTTGACGGGATTTTGAACCTTTTGACGGTAGAAATCAATTTTAGCCTAAATTTTTACAGTCGCACGGCCTTTCAGAGTGGTCAAAAATGGGCAGTAGGTGGTAAACTTATAAAAAATTTAAATCAATTTTGCAGTAAACTGAAAAACGCTTCATATTTGACTAGAAAACCGAGTTCCGTACTTCATATGGCTTCTAGTTTTCAAAATTTTATCTTTTAAAAAATTCATCTAATTAATATGAAAGAGGAGCTTTTCAGCTTTCGTTTGCTACATAAAACGTCTTAAAAATGCAACTTTTCGCATTTTTCATTCAAGAAAATTATTTTCCTTATTTTTTCTTTATATTTGACGTGAAGTCTTGACTTTAGTCTGACCTCTGCTCTGTGCTCAAACTTTTATAGGGAAACTTGAAAATCTGATATTTACGACTTGTGTCTACTTTTGATTTCACGTCGAATGAGCAAATAATAAAAAATTTGTATGAAAATTGAAAAATCGAAGTTGTACAGAGGTGGGGTTGAACTCTTGATTTCGAGGAAAACACTTTTCTGTCGGCGGGGGGTTTATATTCTATGGGCAAAATTGAGTATTATATGGGCAAATTTGAGTATTCTATGGGCAAAAAAATATTATCCGGGGTTTATTCGACAACCGGAAAACTCAAAAACCAGATAATTCAACAGAGAAAAATTCAACTACTGAACATTCAAAAAGCGGATAATTCAACGGCGTTGGGGCGTTTGGCCCCTTTCGGGAAAAATGTCCAAAAAAGGACCAAACGCCTTACGTAAGTCGTTCGCCCTTTTCGGGCAGGAGAGTGCGCCAAATCACTTTGCAACAATTCGATTTGCGCCACAATCACATTGTGCCAAATCACTTTGCGCCACTATTTCAACCGGTTTTGGTGCCAAATGATGGTTATTATTATTACTGCCCACTGACTGTGTCTGATGTTTATGTAGTTTTATGTATACACTATATATAAATTTGATGGATTTGTCTTTTTTCGGAGTAGCTATTTTTTGGAGTATGAATATCTCGAAATATATATTTTCTGTAGTACAGTGGAACCTGATAAAGCGTTACCCCGATAAACCACCACCCTGGTTAAACCGCCGCCCTTTGATCACCCGATTCAGTCAGGCACACAACATTTATAGCGAAAGGGCATCCTATTTTAAAAAAAAAAAAAATCATTCTAAAAATCGATCTAAATATGGTGGCGGTCAATTTGGTGGGTGGTCAAACGTCCTGTACCCCTTTCAGCCTTTACCAAAACTAAACAAGCGTATAGCGACAATAACCGCATGTATAATACCCTTTATTTATTGAAATTCCAAAGACAAATAACAACAACAATAAGATCTAACACCACATTTTAATGACCCTGGTATTTTTCAAGATGAGCAGCAATCGAGACCGAAAATTCCATTCGGGGCAGACCTGTTCCATTTCGATAGTTGACCACCAGCTGCCGAATTTGATTGTCGGAGAAGATTGCTTTCTGAGACCTTACCCCACCAGTTATTCTAGACAACGGATTGCGTGTTCGACTAAAAGCGAAAGATATTTGAAAGAGTACAAGGTAAAAATGATAGATAGATCATGTTTCTATGTTCTGCCTTGTCTTTTCTTCGTCGATCTGCAGCTTGAATATCACTTCGGCTAACGCAGGATCATGATGGCGGAAGTACCTGTTGAATTGACTATTCCAATTTTAAACTCCATTATTTGTTCGCGGCAGGCCATTTCTCGTGCGGTCGTGCATGTTCCACAAGGAAGCCGGATAAATTGCGTCATTCCCATTTGGACGGCGGACGTGGTTCCTTTTTCAACGTAAGCAAAAGCTCTGTAAAATAATTTGCAACAAGC
>JAMRYI010001526.1:0-20998 GCA_029231635.1 Ditylenchus weischeri
GTGGTTTATTGGAGGGAGCGGATTATTTTTCAACCGTCTGACAGCAAAATAAACAAGCATGCGAAGCAATCGGCATGCACTTTGAAACTTTATTACACCATTCTACATCCCGACATGTACAACACAGCAACATAACATACACCGCGACAACGCCTACTGAGTATCCAAACCATCCATAATCAATGACGAATCACTCATATACCCATTTTCATCATCCTCATTCGCGTCAATTTCTTCGTTCGCTTGTAGATCGTTGGCGGCACACGAGCATCATTGAGTAGTGTAGGCTTTATGTTTTTCGATTTGCTCACCTGCTCATCATCAGTTGCCAGATCCTCACTTGCGTAGCTCTCTCAATTTGCTCCATGAAGATAAGGTACTAACAGTAAATGAAAGGCAAGAACGCAAAGGCAAAAACGCAAGAACTAGAACTTGAATGTTTTGTCATGCGAATGACGTTTTCAGCGACAATCGTGTGCAGTCTTGTAAATTTTAAATTTCTTCTACCTGCCTTGGCTCACAAAAGTCGTTAAACTGACAAAATTATGCTCTTTTTTTGAAAACGCTATCACGATTCAAATTGTTCTTCTTAAAAAATCTGAAATTCAGTAAAATTACAGAAGTTTTCTATTTTCATCTAAATTTCTGCCTACTTTGTGGTATTCATTGCTTAAAGGGGTGGTTTATTAGAGGGGCGGTTTATTTTCAACCTTCCTCTAGGGGGTGGTTTATTAGAGAAGTGGTTATTGGAGGGCGGTTTATTAGAGGAAATACGGTATGTGACAAATTTTGAAATGCTATTTTTTCTCGACAAATGGTTCATTTCTTTGAAAAGCGTGGCAAACTGGCCGTACACCGTCCCGCGCGCATTTAAACCATTGAAATTCCTATGATAAGGAAGAGACAAGGTTTCTTTGAAACTATTTTTAAAAATTTCGATTCCAAAGGTTTGTTTGTACAGGTGTTCAATTCTCTACTTTTCTGGCTAAAATGCAACATAGTTTTTATATTAAATTCCATCATTTCAAACTGAGTGACAAATTGTTTTAAAAACCTTTTTATTATACAGACAAAGAGAAAAATATGTTTTCTGTATTTGTTAGAGTTGTGTCTGAATAAATGAGGACAATTTGTTGGATAAGTTGAACTACTAAGCAAATAATTATCATTGTCAACAGAAAAGCAAAAGGGGTATGAGTGTATTTGGGGTTGTGTTCGAACATTAGATCCAGAGGCCGTTGATAAATTAGCTCAAACTACTTTCTTGATCTACTTCACAGCCAATAGTTCCACATCAAAGATCAGGGTAGCATTGCCTGGAATGGTTTCGCCGACGCCCTTGCTTCCGTAGCCAAGATCTGGAGAGATAGTCAACTTGGCTCGCTGGCCTACGGACATCTGAATTTTTTAAATATTTGTAAAAGTTTTGTAAATTTTAAAATCAGCTATGCCCCCTCTATGGTATTGAAATTTACAAAAATTTTCGGCGCTACCGGAGTATACCCCTCCACCCAAATGAAATTTTTTTTGAATTTTTTCAAAGCACCACTTTAACCATTTTAAGCATTTCCTACACGTTGAACACGATAAAAAAGGTGTTTTCACCTACTTTTCTTTATAAAATGTCAATTTTTTAAATTTATTATAACTTAGTAAATCAGATGTTGAGGGTACCTTGACCCCAAAAAGATGGAATTCGAACATAGTTTTGTTAACTGGGGCCTAACGCATGAAGAAACTCTGGTATGCATACATTTTTTATGCATCCAGAGTCACTTTCCAGTGATTTGTGTCTAAAGTATGTGCGTGTGCGCAAGACCCCTCCATGCATCCAGGGTATTCTCCGGTAGGGTCAAATTTTCTTTTCTCCATCCTACCCAAAGCCAAGAGAATAATGAAAGGGTAAATTATATCTAACCCCCATATTATCTAACTAGAGCTGTGCACGATGCTTTCTATCGCATCGCAACAATTTGGGTCGAAAATGTCGCATCTCAATATCGCATCGCAAATTTTTTTAATATCGCATCGCAAATTTGCCAAATATGTTCTACGTTAATAAAAAAACACGTATTCTGTACTTTTTGACACTTTTCAGCAATGGGTAATTTGTATACAAAGATCTACATTGTTTCTAGAACTTTGTTTCTTTTTTTTTTAGGAACTTTTCCGCGAACGTGTAAAAAACGTATAGATATTAGGTTATTTCGTAACTTAATTAAAGAATAGGCCCGCGTAATTCAGACGTGCTTAAACGTAAACTTAGAACTATCAAAAGTGCGTATGTGATTCATCCTAGGTCTAACTTTAGGCTTAAAAGCTAAAACGTTTTGAAACTAAACCGAATTTCTATGTTCCATGTGTAGTAAATTTCGTAAGATTTTTAAACTATATCAAGATAAAAAAGTTTTTAAGCTAAAATTTAAAAATGTCAAAAATATAAATTTTAACCACTTAAATTTGAAAATGCGGCAAAAAATTTCGAAGATCACTATCGCATTCGAAATTTTATATTAAAATATCGCATACGATAATTGCACCCGAAATTCACATTTTTGACCGAAAATATCGCATCTCTAACATCGCAAAGGCAATATCTAATCCCGTTAAGTTTGATCAAACCCAGCACTTTTGGAGATTGAAATTGTTTAGAATCACAAAATTTTAAAAATGGATGCAGCGAGCATGTTCGACTAAGAACTAGTCATGATATCTCAATGTACATAAAATCCATCAAGGCTTGATTGAGGTCCGTGTTTTTGTCAAGTGTGGCGATCAATTATTCCGGTTCTAATACCTAAGTGATTTTTTTTAAATATCATTACAAGCGCTGTGTTTAAAACAATACTCTGACCCAAATGCTGTTACTTAAATGCTGTTTTTGGGTCTTTACACTCACGAGCACTGATTGTTAATGGGTTCCACACAGTCGTCCGTTTTCTTGCATGGAAAAACAATTGCACCAATCATTGAAGAGAGCAGTCTGAGCACCATCTAATAAGGAAATTGTTGATATATGTCAGATTAGGCATACAAGCCATAATTTGAGGCCAACTCATTACAAGTGTGAAGTGCGTACGAAAAATTGCATTCAATCTCGCCACGCAAATTTTCTAAATCTAACGCAGTCCTTTCAAAAATCATGAGTCTCACACACAAAATTTTTATTTTGCGAGAAACTCGCATAGTACAACAATTACTAAACGTGCTTTTTAGCACTTTTGCGAAAAAAAATTTTGACCGAAAATCAACTTTTAGCTTTTAGGAGCAAGATTAAGTGCATTCCTGAGGGCAATGGGTTCCTTGAACATGGTTTAAAGCATAGGTTCTATAACTGAGGTCTATCGGCAGGGTTGATTTTACCAGGAAAACCGGGCATTTGCCAGGTTTTTGAATTGAGCCAGGTTTTGCCAGGTTAAGTTGCCAGGTTTGCCAGGTTTTCAAATTTGCCCGGTTTTTGCCAATTTCTTCATTTTCTATCTTCTGCCAGTGTTGCATCTTTTCAAGAAATTTTTTAAACATTATTCAGATGTCTAGAAAAATCGGATACGAAGTTCCTCAAAGAAGTCAGAAAAATGTCGCATAAAACCAATCGGAGGTCTTTCAAAATTTTCTGACGCAATCTCGAGCAGAAATACAAGGGCAATGCGCATCAAGCAAAAGGGCAACGAAATTCCTGTTGTAGAGCCTGTGACTAATTATTCTTCATAAGAGCTGAAAAAGCAATCAAAATCATATCAATGATCATATATTATAACTAGCATGATTAAAACAACACTGCTTTAGTTCTACGATGACTCTTTGAGCTACATGAACAAGTGGTGTGCGCAGAAGATATTGCTACTTTTGGGGTGGTTAACTTTTTGAAGCCGTCCTTCATCAGAAAATATCACCGAACATTTAAGGATTTCTGCGGTGCCGAATCAAGGTACAATCATATTTCTGCTACTTTTTCAAATATTTTTGAGGTACTCATGAATTGTTTTTATCTCGAACTGATTTGTTGGAAGAAGTGAAGCGCGATTAATATGACAATAAAGTTTTATTATCGATTTTGATTGAATATTTGCGATATATTATGCCAGGTTTTGGTTCCAAAATGCCAGGTTTTTGGACTAGTAGGTTTTTACATTTGCCGATGGCAACCCTGTCTATCGGTATTCATGCATCCAGAGTAGGGTTGTTGACTCGAATATTCGATTTAGAATACTATTCGAAAATATTCGACATTTTTCGAATATCGACTCGAATATTCGAAAAATTCGAATATTGAATATCGACTCGACTCGATTATTCGAAAATTTCAAATATTCGACAACCCTAATCCACAGTCACTTTCGAGTGATTTTTGTCTCTGGTAAGTGAATGCGCACATTTCTAGCTCTCATCTATATTCAATTAAGATCAAAAAATTTAACTTTAAAATATGTATCTCAACCCTGAGCCTCTGCCCTTCTTAATTGATTGAGAGTTAGACTTACCTGCGACATGATTTTGAGCTAGACTCTTGATCAAAAACGCTCTCAGTGCTTTTTTGCCAAGTTCTAGCAAGGAAAAGTTCTTGTAAGAATAACAATGAATAAATAAAAAGGGAATCCAGGTACCCTCCAGCACTCTTTAACTTGACCCCCAAAAACAAAAAGTCGATTTTTGGTCATGTTTTCAACTTGTTCAAAGTGCTAAAAGCTAAAACATCGAAAAAACATGTTTTCGGTGCATTTGGGTGGGCACCGAAAAAATTAGTCCGGCGGTCAAGTCTAAACTGTAAGATTTCTAAACTGCGGGACTTAACTATAATAAATTTCACAGTTAATTCTTACAGTTACTGTTTCACCTCACAGTTCTAATAAACTTTAATGCCTTATGAATAAATATGAACAAATATAGGAAGCAACGTATGAAAAACCGTGGAGTGTAGAAGCGATAGTGGAGCTAGCTGCAAAGAGACCAAAAGGCCTCTTTGCGCTACAATAATTCGACGCGACAAGAATCTGACGCAAGGGAAAAAATTTCGTAAAAACGCGATTTTCTCGCACATGCTTCGAAATCTTGTAGACGTCCTAAATTCTTTCATTAAATTTATAAGGTCCGGTTCCGTAGGTTTAAAAAATGAAACCGCCTCAGCTCGGATATTTTGGGGTGTCCTAGATTTTAAAACAGTAATATTACCTTAGCAACTCCCTCGTCCCATCCCTTGATCACTTCGCCTTTTCCAATCTTGAATTGAAAGGGCTAAAAGTTGAATAATTAACCCATAATTCACCCCATATCAAAGCTCAAAACTAACTTTGCCACGGTCACGAGAACTGTCCACCTTCTTGCCGTTCTCCAGGGTTAGCACATAGTGGCTAAAAAGTCCTGACGCGTTTCAATGATACGATTCGAAAAATTAATTTACCAGCTGACAGTCTGTCCGTTTCGTGGATATGTGCTTTCTGAAAAGATTAATTGGGTTGCAGAACTTGGCTCAATTGAGAATAAGAAACTTACGATCGCCTTCGGTAATGGTGTCAATGTTGACTGGCATGGTCGTAGAAAGTGATGAGTATAAGCTGAAATTAGAAAAATATTTGGTTTTTAAGAGGATGATTTTTGGTCACAGTGTTTATCTTCTAGTATCTATTGAAAAAAAAACAATGAAAATGCATGGCCATAAAAGAAAGGGAATGAACAATTTGGGTGAGCGCGGGCACACAATTTAATTAAATTAGCAACTCTATGGTAACAAATTTTAACTTGGAAAGTTTCCGCTCGAGACAAGAAAGTGATTAAAATAGATTCAGATACTGGTTTTAACAAAAATTTAATGTTCAGTATGATATTAAGTGTATCGCTCAGTGGCGTAGCCAGGGGGTGGGGGGATGCACGTGCCCCCTGGCTACGCCCCCCACCATCAAATTTTTTACCTTATTTGTGCCCCAAAGTCAGATTTTTTTCAAAACGGGATAGGTAAAATGTCCAAAACGGTCTGGTTCCCCCCTTTAAGAAATTTCTGGCTACGCCTCTGGTATCGCTGAAATCAAATCAATGAATTTGTTGGAAGGTGGTTTTGTTATAAGACTTTGGTGCCAGTGGAAATTTTCATCGGGCAAATTGGTCTCTACTACTCCTGCTGAATCTAATGTATGTTTAATTTTAATATTTCAAGCTGTTTTAGCTAGAAAAAAAAAGTAAAAAACACTAAAAAAGCGGAAGGCTTTAAAGCTGTTACTCTTAATTTTTTAAGTGAAAACATTAAACTTCAATATTCGTTTGATTCAGCGTGGATCAGAAGAGTAGATCTTTTGAACAAGCATAAATCTTATATAGTATTTGGCATGTGTGGGTGGGTAACGCTTTTTTACTTCGAAGGCCAGAACGGGTCGTAGATAGCGAAATCACTTCCCCAGAATGTCAGCTTTCGTTTTAAAAAAAGAACAGGCGAAAAAAATGAATTCCTTATAGGGGATATACCTATTTTTATGAATGAAGTCATAGCCCCTCATTGAAATTTCGAAATACTATAGAGGCGCCGATAGGCGCCTGTGGTCCCTTGTATGACCGTATTTGGTAAGCAATGGCCAGCTTAAAAGTCGACAGCTAAAAAGGCTAGAAAACCAGCTAAAAATTGGCTTTATTTTTAGCTTTTTAGCTGTTTTGACATCCATGTGTAAAATTCATTTTGTGGACATCTTTTTTATGCTAAACTATTTTTGTTTCATTAAAGCTCTCAATGGAGGAAAGATCAGATGCGATTGCTGCACAGAATATGAGGAGCAGAGAAGAAAGGCGAGCTTTTGGGTGGATCAAACTAGGTTGGTTACCAATTTCAGTTTCATTTGCAAGTTTCTCAATCTGCTCTGATGTCTATGTTTATATCTTAAAACTTTAGGGTGCGGAGTCACTTCAGCGCTGTTCTTTGGACTGGGCATTCGTGCTGCAGTGCAACAAGCTAGACCGCTCAAAACCTCTGAAATCTCTCGTCCTCAGCTTTTCTCAGGTGTTGGTTATGCAAGTCGAGCCCTGCTTATCGCTACGATCATCACAGGTTGTTCGGGTTATTCACTTACTTATGTAATCAGATATAATTAAAGGTCCGAAAGGTCCAATCTGAGTGTCTATAGCCATAAGTAGTTGCCAACTATAGACATTTATAAACTTTAGAGTCTCTAGCTGTAATAGTTGCTAATCACAGTTTTGAATCATCTACTGTTGGCCACTAGCTACCTTTCCTCTAATTAACGCCCCCGGGGCGTTTATTTTTCGGATGCTCGAAAATCGGAAAATTTTGAGGTCGATCTCGATATTTTTAGGTGTTCAACCAAAATCCAAACTGCGGAATCGGTAGAGCTCGTGGGAGTTAGAAAAAAGCAATAAACAGATGTGCGAAATAATTTTTCTTCTCCGAGATACAAAAGTGGCCCATGTATTGAACCGGGTTGTTCTTCAACCAACTGTTCTTCAACTAGATTGCTCTACTCTTTGCTTAAAAGCTCTTTTGTAGCTTTTAAGCAATTTTTTGTACTATCCTACTGAGCTTGTTCAGAAATCGCATAAAAAGATTATTACATGTATATTTCGGTCAAAAAAATTGATCACTTACTTGGATGTTAAGGGTATTCATGGGAATCGAAGGTGATTTGGGGTCTGGGTTTGATCAATTTATTTCAATCTTTCTGCAGCCATTTCCGGGCCTGATTTGACTGTGCTTAATTTAAGACCTTTTCCGCCGCTGTGATCACTTCAATTCAGTTGAAGAATAGCCCACTTAAAGAATATATTGGTCGAGAACCACCATTTTTTGAGAACAACCCAGTGAAAGAATAACCTGGTTGAAGAACTTACTAGTTGAAGAATATGTTGGTCGAGAATTTACCGATTGCGAACTGTAGGTTGAAGAACAAGGGTGGAGCCAGATGGTTCTTAGCCGTCGATAGTACCCATATAGAGTACCCATATGGGAAGACTGCGTAATTAATCAATAGTGGACTATTTTTTTCAGTATCTGGCTACACTCTTCTGGTGGTCAGCGTGTCTGCAGCCCTAAAAGTCAGCTCATGGAAGCAGTTCGGTCATCGAATGAAGGAAATCTTCGGTGACAAATACAGGCTCAAGGGTAGCGAAATTTCTCAGGAGTTTAAGGATATCTTCAAGGACGACAAGTGAACATCATTGTTATTGTGTATAATTTCGTTGTTGTTTGTTAGGGATGTATTGTGTTTTTTGGCTTGTAATTCTGGCCATTTGCTCGTGTTATGTCTGTCAGTAAAGGTTTATTTACAACGACTCTGTCGATAAAGTTGTCCTGAAAAAAAAAGCCGCTACAAATTTTGCAATTTCATCGACCGGTACGCGACGTTTCGCCCAAAAACCGAATCGACGGGTACGCGACGTTTCGTCTGAAACCGTTTCGCCCAAAACTGTTTCACCCAATGGCTGTTTCACCCATTAGCTGTTTCACCCACAAAAACCCTATTTTCAATAAATTTTGATACCATGTTTAAATGGTTCGTACTCATTTCATCCCACTCATTGCCTAGCAACAAAAATCTTAATCCAGCTTGAACTAAGTTTGAGCCCGTCATAAAATACGCTGGCCTACCAAGCACCTGAACAGAAGCTAAAAAAGTGACGACACTAATGTCTTATACAACTCCCAACCTTCCACCTGACTAATTCTCGGTGAGTCATCGATTTTAGACGAAAAAGTTGACGATATACTTTTGAGTATCGGCAAGGGTTGGCCGCTTCACGGCCAAGACCAGCACACTCCACATTGCAAATGATAGGAAGTAAAAAACGTGTACTTAGCTGAGATAACCTAGGTAGTGGACTACCTTCCAAACATGGTCTGATCCACTTTCTCAGGAGTTTAAGGAGTTCTCAGGAGTTTATCCTCACATGGTTCGACCCATATACTCAGATGATCCGATACATTTTCTAACATGGTCTGATCTACTGCGTACTATCACCTGAGTACAACCATCAGGGTACCATCACCTAGATAGCTTGACAAGAGTACCACTACCTTGGTAGTTTTACCTGAATACAGATACCTAGTCCCTGCCTTGGTACTACCACTTAAGTACCTGCCGTCTGCCTGTCTGCCTAAGTACAATAACCTGAGTGCCATTACCTTGGTAGTAATATCTCCGCACCAGCTGGATACCCTACGGGGCATTAAACTTATTAGATCTGTGGTTCCTATCAAAATGTGTTAAGGACACGATTCTAGATAGGATACGATTATTTTTAATTAGATAAAAACTAAAATTTTAGTGTTGGAGTGCGGTGCGGTCAAACCTCGGTTAAAACCGCAAAACCGCACCGCAATTTTTTGAAACACAGCACCGCAAAACCACCCGGACTCATTTAAAAAAACCGCGGTTTAATCGCATTTTTGTGCCTTGTTGATGACGAGTTTTCAATGCCCCTATTGTTCACTGGTTGACGATTTTTCATTGAATTATGCTTTCAATTTTCATGCAAAATTGTCGACAGAAGCGTGAGGAATCTCGGGGGCGGGGCATCTGAAGCAACATCAAGAGTACAAGCAGAAGTTCGAAAAGTTCTCCAGAGAATTCTCCGAAGAATTCTTCATTATCCAATCCTAAATATAACCGAATATTGCAATTTGATTTTGGCCCAAATTGAATTGTCCCAAAGTGATTTGGCCCACACTACTCCTGCACACGCTTTCAAAATTTGAATCTTATATAGTATTTGGCATGTGGGTGGGTGGGTAACGCTTTTTACTTCGAAGGCCAGAACGGTCGTAGATAGCGAAATCACTTTGTCGCTAATACCATCGTGTTCCCAGAATGTCAGCTTTCGTTTAAAAAAGAACAGACGAAAAAATGAGTTCTAATAGGGATATACTATTTTTATGAATGAAGTCATAGCCCCTCATTGAAGTTTCGAAATAACTATACATACAAATAACACTACTATACAAATAACTGTACTTACTTTCTATAGAGGCGCCAATAGGCGCCTGAGGAGTCCCTCGTTTCCTTGTAGTTCAACTTAAACAAAGTGCCAAGATTTCAATAGCAGGTTTTAAACGCTTTTTTAAATTGTTGTCTCTTTTATCACTCGAATATCAGATAATTATCTCAAGATCCAACAGATTTCCATTGAAAATTAGCAATACACAGAGTTACAAAAGTAAATTTATTCAGATTCACCTTCCAAAACAATATTGAGGTCAAAGAGGTAACGAGAAGACAACTCAAACATAATCGGGTACAGGGAGGATATTTGATTGTTTGAGTCCTTATTGATATCTTTTGAGGAGCCCGAAATCTTAGCTTGCAGCATCAAATTCTTGGTTGACTATGCGAAGATGGCACCGTCTTGTTGACGACAAGATCAGAATCCACAGCACGCAGAGCCAGAGAACGATCTTCCATCTTGCCAAAAGACACACTCGGATCCTTCTGCGATGGATTCGCGTTCCCGCTTGGCTGACGAGTAGGTCCTCCGTAGGTGACTGACTCGTTGATAACAGGCTGCTGAGCTTTCACACACATTGTTTGATGGCCACTAGTTCTAACATGAGCTGCCGTGAAAACAAAATTTCTAAGTTTTCCCCACACACCCAGTATGCCCAAGAGGAATAGGCGGAACAATGACCAGAGAACGATTGAAGTTCTTCGACCTATTTTGACTATACTCGTGGTGGTTTCGCTACGGAGTTTATCCTCACATGGTTCGACCCGTATACTCAGATGATCTGATCCACTTTCTAACATGGTCTGATCTACTGCGTACTATCACCTGAGTACAACCATCAGGGTACCATCACCTAGATAGCTTGACAAGAGTACCACTACCTTGGTAGTTTGGTTGCACTATAGAATCCCCCCCCCCACGGGGAGTGATCAGGTGGAGGAGATAATATCATATTCGTGTTTCTCTACCCCGATTTCATGAGAAAGCCGCGTGTTTTTTTAGTTCTGAGAAAAAAAAAATTTCCAACCACAGGGGGTATCATGGGTTTTTAGTCGAAATTTGAAAAATTTTGAATTCGCGCCTTTTGAATTTTCAATGGATTTAGGGATGTATTGGGAGAGGAAGGAAATAAAAGAGGCCACTTTTATGGCAAAACATTAAAAAACTAAATATGTGTATCACTAGACTGTCTTATCATGTTTTTCAACTGGGCCGTGGCAAAAGAACCTCTATATGCATTTTGGTCAAGAGTACTTCTCGGAATCATGTCTAAGGTAAGTGAGTGCACGCATCTCTAACTCTCAAGCCCTGCGCCCCTTCGGGTGCGCAGGGGCTTGAAACTGGAGTTGAGACGCGCACACCCACATACCTTAGACACAAATCCTCGAAAGTGACTCTGGATCAGTGTTGTTCCGGCGCCGACCTCTTTTCAAAAAAGTCCCCAGCGTCGGCGCCGAGCGCCTCCATAAAAAATTTTTCGCTCCGGCGCCAGCGCCGGCGCCTCCCGTCTGAAAGAAATTGCCCCAGCGCCGGCGCCAGCGCCGTGACGGCGCCGACGCCAGCGGGATAAAAATTTAGGTTTCGCTGTATATTAAAAATTGTATTTTTAATGACAGGTATATTGACAAGTATAATGTTTCATAATTTTTACAGAAAATTCAAAGGTACATTTAGATGTGTATAAATTTTTGATTAAAATTAAGAAACATTTCAATTTTATAAGATTCGGACCGGAATTGGATTTATGACCACTAGTATTAAATGTAAGCTGTGAGAATAATCTTTCAACTGATTCTGAAGTGGCTGGCATTGGTAAAACCACAAAAGCTAGCTTTGACTTAACTTAACCGCAAAACACCGCAAAAATTATTAATTAAGTCTTAAACTGGAGGATTTCGAAAAATTTATTGAGGCAAACAATGTAAAAAACCAATAACACTGTAAAGAACCGAAATTCAATTCAAAAATATTGAAGATCTGTGTCTTCATCGTCTGAGATGCCTATTTCTTGTCCAGCTTTATTCTCATCTTCTGCTACCTCTTCTTTTGCAACTTGTTCTTCTAAAATTAAAATTTTCTATTAACGAAGATGATTTCTTGCACTTTTAACTTGTGGACCCAGGGGAGGCCGACATGAAGTTCCAGCATCAGATACGTCATCAATCACAAATCCTCATTTCGTCATTGCTACTGGTGATCATGAGCGCGAAAACAGTATCTGAACTAGAGAGCTGTAAAATAGCGGAAAGAATGAAAATAAAACCTTGTGTTCCCGCGAAGAAGAGCACGTGGCCCAGCAAAAAGAATACGAATCCCTGTCGGTTCTCAGACCACAAAACTGCGAGCGAGTCCATGCTGGATGAGGCAAATTATGCAAGTTTCCCAGATGTGTCTTCCGACAGCTAAGTTAGATTGTCTTCAAATAAAAAAATTGTAAAGTAACAAAGACAGGCTTGAACAGGCTAAAACAGGCTTACTTGACGTCGTGGTGGACATGACTGACTTCATGGAGCTGCTTGCGAGAACATAGAGTTTGAACGCCGATTCGTGAAGCAGATCTGGCTTAATACCTTTCCTCGGGACTTTCCTTTTTGTGTGATGTGATGCCTAATTGATAGCGGATCTTTCTGGAACTGCATTCAAACTCTTCAAAGGTCGGTAGTTGCTTGCTGTTTCTTTGATAGATAGCCACAATTTGCTGAACTCTTGAGATTGAGGCTGATCTATGCAGAGCATGCAGTGGCTTTCGACCCTTCTGTAAAAACATGAGAATGATGATAAAATGTTTGCTGCGATGAAGTTTTACTTACTGTTTCACGCTTCTTTGGCTCAATCAGGCGATAGAGGAGTGCTTCTTTTGTTTGAACCATCAGGCTTGCCTAAAAACCCAAAAGAATATTTTGAAAAAGAGGGCAGAAAAAAGTGCATAACTACAGAATTTTTATACGAAAATGTAGCCTATACATTTAGCTGCCAGAAAAGTCAGACCAATTTGCGATTCCAATAGCAATTTTAGTAGAAGACCGACCCTTGTCGCCGACTAGAAAGAGAAAGATTTTTCCACCGAATTCGCCGTCTAGCTTTAATTGATCAGATTGAACAAGACGCAGTAGACGGGCTTCAATAACTTTCTTCACGTTCTTGATCCATTCTTCCATCTTGTTTTGACTGCGGCTGAACGAATTTCGGAGAGAATCACTCCATTTGGCTTAACGCACATTCGTCTGCTGGAGACCATCTTTAGCTCTGAAAAAACACTGAATTTATTTTTGTATGAGACACGCCAATTTTGTATTTTTTGAGCTTTTCTTTACGCCAAAAGAAAGCCCACAATCTCTTCTATCTTAATGACCAGACCAATTTTGCAAAGTCAAAATTTTTAAAACTAGAGACCGTTTGAAGCAAACAAGTGGCATTTTTCCGAGTAAAATTAGTGATTTCTGAGTTTTCCGTCTAACTTTTGTATGAAACACCCAAAATTTGTATTTTTTGCATACGGCTTTGATATCAAAATGTCGGAAATTTACTTCTCTATCAGGTCTTAAGTTTGCTTTGGCAGTTTATTGGCTAAAAAAATGGCAACAATGTCATTCAAAGCAAACTAACCAAACAATGTTTTACAAAATTTTCCCAAAAAATCTCTTCTGGTTTTCAACAGTTTTATCTTTTTTGGGCAAGTGATGGCTTATTGGAAAGCCCTGACAACGGCCATTTTTCAGGCACAATCATGCAGAAAAAAATAAATGAAAACAATCATTTCTGATTCAGAAATATAAAGAGAATTATAAGTGATCATTTTAGAAAACTTTGAATTTCGCGGTTTTTTCCCTAATATACTAGAGTAGGTATTTTGAACGGACGTGCTGTGTGATTAGTGGCCCCTTTTATTCCCTTCCTCCCAATACAGCCTCAAATCCTTGAAAATTCAAAAGGCGCGAATTCAAAATTTTTCAAATTTCGACTAAAACCATGATACCCCCTGTGGATCGAAAAATTTTTTCTCAGAACTAAAAAAACACGCGGCTTTCTCAAGAAATCGGGGTCGAAAACACGAATATGATGTTATCTCCTCCACCTGATCACCCCCGTGGGGATTCTATAGTCAAGCCGGTAGTTTTACCTGAATACAGATACCTAGTCACTGCCTTAGTACTACCACTTAAGTACCTGCCGTAAGTCTGCCTAAGTACAAAATTAGATTACTTCTGAGTAGCTGTCTCGACTTCCTCTTCCAAAACAGCCCTTCGATTGCGGAGCATAGTGCTACGTTCCACCAACTGCGTCTTCTGAGTAACGTCATCGACCACTTTGGCATATTCCTCATTGAGCTTAGCAAACGCTTCATTGTCTGCAATTCGTCTGGTGATGCCTTGCTTTCAACAGATTTCAGCATCCAGAGGAAGTATATCAAAAACAATAACTTGTAGAGACTAAAAACCAGTTCAGAGGATAGGTTTACACATGTATCCCATAGATTTTTCATTTTAACTCACTTCTTGACAGAGACCCTTCTGTTGCACATTCCTTTGGTTGGATTCGCAATTTTTCCCTTGGATCATTACGCTTGCCGGGAATTAAAGTAAGCATTGGATGAGAAGTACACAAGAACTAAATCTACAAACTTGTGATCTGAACAGCCTTTGCTCTGTGCTCTTTTTTTAGCACTTAGCTTGTCCTACCTCCTTTTAACTGCACTCTGCCTCTTAGCCCAGAGTTCTGCTCTTTATTCAGCTTCCAGTCGTTTTTCATCAGCTCGTTTCACTGAAACAAAAAAAACCGTCAAAACAGTAGATCAAACAAGGTGAAAGAGCTTACGAAGACGGATTCTTGTCGCCTCCTTTGCTCGGAAACTTGCTATTTTTCTTGAAATATTTCTTGCTCTTCTTGTTTCCACAGCGGCCATCGTTGCTTTCACAGTTCTTGGAGCAACATCTTGCTTTGTTATGAGCTCTTTATGAACCACAGTAGCACGTCTCATTTGCACCATTGAATCACCTGAAAATACAAAAAATATTGGACAACATAAACGACGGACGAAAAGTGCAAAACTACGGAATTTTCAGTTAAATTTATATACCAAATTTACAAACCAAATTTATATACGGTAGCTCATACATTCAGCTCCTCAAAAAGTTGAGCCGATTTTCGTAAAGATGTTGTTTAAGAAACTAGAGACCATTTAAGCAAGCAACTGGCATTTTTCCGAGCAAAAGTTGGGGTTTTTGCGTTTTCTGTCTAACTTTTGTATAAAACACCTTAAGTTTGTATTTTTGTATACATCCTTGGTACCAAGATGCAGCAAATTGACTCCTCTATCGACTCTCCGGTTTTGTTTGAGAAAATTAGGCAGAAAAACTTGGCGGGATCTCAATCAAATCAATAAGGCAAATAAATTTCTTCGAAAATTTTCAAAGAAATTGCTTGTGGTTTTGAAATTTTACGTGTTATATCGGCAAGTCATGGCTCATTCGAAAGCTGTAGAAGCAAAAAAAGAAAAAAACAGGTCAGAGGCATGAAACAAAAAAGGGGTCTCAAATCGACCATTTTGATAGTTTTGTTTTGCGCCAATTTTCCTGATACACTAAGATTCAAATTTTGAAAGTGTGTGCCTGCCCAACAAAACTAAACAATAACAAAATGCACCGTTTTATATGTTTAAAAACGTTAAATGCACCATTTTATTGGTGCATAACTAAAAGTTAAAGATAATGTTTATTATAAAGTTCAGAGTTAGAGTTTATACTGGTTTATAAAGTTAAAAGCTGCAAACGGACTTATGTAAAATACTCTTACAATTAAATCTCTTTGCTCTCTTTTATCATTTGGTTATAACAACAACTTCTGACCATATCATCATGATACCTTGAAACTTTGATCCTCCTCTTGGTCATCGCTCTAAAGTCATAACCTCGGTCAGTCTTGTAAATCAACTTCGCCGCGCCATAGCTTTCAGGCGCCAGCTTCATTTTTTGGCCGCCGGCACCTGCGTATTGACGCCAGCTTCATTTTTCGAAGCCGGCGCCAGCCTCAGAGCGCCGGCTTCATGTTTCGCCGCCGAGTATGGAGGCAAAAAATCTTACGCCAGACATCATAATATTCAAAGTTATAGCGTTTTTGCCGCTGTGGTGCCAAAATAAGAGTTTGCCGCTGCGAAGTGCAATCAAAAACGCAAAAAGGCTGCCGACAAGGATCTTATAGGACTTGGAGGTTTTGCGTTGCTGAGACCCTTTGTTTATTCCAAAACATAAACAACAATTTCATGAAACGTTGTATTGTATTCTTCAGTTTCTTTCAAGTTATCATGTTCCTAACAGATCAAATGCAATAAATCATTTCTTTAAGTTTCATGTTACTCGGCAAATCATTGCTTTAACATTCAATTTCATTTACATTTGGTTAATAAATGCAACAGACTTTAATTTAATGGATTTGATTATGTAAATGTGAACACCAGTTCAATTAAATAATTTTGATTAATCAATTGAAAAACAACCATTTGGTAGTTTGATTAATTTTTACATACACGGGTAGGATCTTGGAGGATAATATCTACCTTTCTTAGTCCTTACAAGCGTGCCGGTTGCTTAAATATCCTTTTGGGCCAAAAAATTTAAAAATCAATTGTAAATTGGTTTATAAAGCATTCAATTGATAATTCATAACATACCTTGTTACGCAAATTATCATTGCCGCCGGCATGTATGCGCTTTATTCCCTAGCCATGACGTCGAGCGCCAGCTCTATTTTTGGCCGCCGGCGTAACCAGCGCGCCGGGTCGACGGCGAAAAATCGCCGTCGGGCGCCGGCGCCGGCGCGAGCGCCGGCGCTGTTTTAAGACGACCTCGTAGTCCATAGAAAATTCACAAAGCGTGCAGCTGTCACAATTAATTTAGGAATGAGTTATTTCATTTGCGCAGTTCTCGTACGAGATTTATGCGGTGGCCTCCACATTCAATAACATTTCAACATCTTTTCGAGTTCGTGAGAGTGCTTATTATATCTAAATTTTCAATAAACGACAAATTTGTGACCAGCTCAAAGCTAATCTATTAGCTTTTGCTTCAGAGAACCGTGTAAATCATTGAAGTCAAATAAATAAATTAATATACAAATTTTGTCCTGGAACACGAAAAAAAGTTTATGTGAAACACAAAAAAACAATTTCGTAAATAAAGCAATATATTTGCTAGTTAATTTTTTGCTATTTTGTCGCTATTTTCGCTATTTTGGCTGTTTTCCGCTCTTTGTTTCGTAATACATCTTCATTGGTTTATAACAGACATACAAGTGAAAAACAAAAATTTTTAAAAAATAAAGCACGAAACTGTCTGCTAGAACAAAAACTTGAGAAGTGACCTTCTAAAAAACAGCAAACTAAAATTTATTTTTATACAAACAGAAAAATAGCAAAAAATAAAATTTAGATCTTTGAAACAAATACTGAGAAATTATTAATTTGCTAAGATTTTGGTGTCAAATGCCAATATTGACCCAAAAATCTCGTTTTTCGGACGATTTATAATTATAACCTATCTTTACTATGCCAAAATACACGATTATGAGTATTAAGCCTATTGGACTCTAATTCTGATCTGCTCGATCGCTTTTTCGCAAAGAGTTCACCCCCCTTTAGTGAACCCCCAAAAACCAGTTATTTTTGCCTTTTGGATAATCGGGTCCTAGGCGATTCGCGCGAAAGATTGATGCAGAGGCTTAGACACTCATCGAGACTGCTGGTTCGAATCCTTCTTGGTCCATACTTCATTTTTTACTTTATTTTCGTTTCAGGGTGGTCTGGGCTGTTTGTGGGGATTTGTGGTATTTGTGGTGGTTCAAAGTGATTAGGGTGGATTTATGTGTTTTTGGAATGGTGTTTTTTGCTAAAAAAATCTTACTCAGACTTTTAAAAATAAAATTATAAAAACTTAAAATTCTCGAGCTTTTCAGTGTCAAATGCCAATTCTGAGCAAAAAATCGTGTTTTTCGTACGAATTTAGGTATAAAAATGCTTTTCTGAAAGTATAATACAATTACCTAAAAATTAAACTTTAACTTTAAACTACCTCACAGAAAGTATAGCCTAAAACTTATAACCAAATGAAATTGAGCTAGTTAAATTCGCAGAATCTATGGATAATCTACGCTGTGTCAGAAGGTAGATTAAAGCTAAGGCTCAAACTCTAATGAAAATTGGGGTTAAATGCACTATTATGGAGTTAAAGTTAAGGTTTAGTGTTCAAAGTTCAGGCCCTATTGCACTTTTTTTAACTTTATAATGGTGCATACCATTGAACTTTAACTTTAACCCTGAACTAAAAATTCATAAATGGTGCATGCGCTTGAACTTTAACTCCAAGTTTGAACTTCAACTCTATAATTGGTGCATAACCCTGAACTTTAGCATTAAGATAGTGTTCAACTTTAACTTTAACCGTATGCACAGGGCTTCCAATTGAACTTTTCGAAAATCAGACAAATCTTTAAAAAAATCAGATTTTGGAACTGAAAATCAGATTTTTGAGAATTTTTGGTGTCTAAATTTAGCCAAATATTTTTAAAAAAATCAAATTGTGGGACTAAAATTCAGAGTTTTAAGAATTTATGGCGTCTGAAATCAACCTTTTTCTGATTAATCAACCCAAATGGCTGTGCGACAGTGAAGATTTTTGGCTGGATGTCAAGGATGTGATAAAGATACTTACCCCACTGTCCGAAGTGATCACTAGAATCGAAGGAAATGAAGTAAATGCACGGAGGTAAAATTAATTGTCGTGTGAAGCATTATTCGAGTCTGAGTATTTAGGTGTTACAAGAAGATCCGAGAAGCGTTCTGCTTATCCAAAGCTGCGGTCGAGGAGAGCGTATTCGTGCGATTTGTCAAGGAAGAACTTACTGGGGTACACATTTCTGCTTCAGCAGTTGTGGCAGTAGCAACCTTCTTTTTTAGATTTTGAATGCTAGGGAGGAATTCGGCAAAAGTGATGTGGCCTTCTTGCTAGACCTGCTGGAGCCGTCGGACAAGGGACAAGCACTGAGCAATGCCGAGAAGCAGAAAGGAATCAAACTCCGTGCTAATAAGTGTCTCAAAAATCCATTATTTGCAGGAAGGGAAGCAGAGGTAGTATTTTCAAAGATAAATAGTTGCATGAAGAAATTTTTATTTCAGGTTCTAAAAGAATGGGCTCTTTGGTTGGCCGGAACAGGAATTTTTTGCCAAAGAAAAACGCAGCTACGCCTGGGATGCAGTGGAAACAATGGACGCACTCACTTGGTGGAAGGCATGGTTCTCAGATACGTCGCTATGTCAGGTCGTTCAAATGCTCAATAATGGGCCGATCTCCGCTGCACCAACTGAACGAAACTGGTCTCTCCGTGGAAGGATCCACACGAAGCTTCGAAATCGGTTGGTGGTTTTATATCTTTTGCAAATAATGCTTTTCATGGCCATGCAAATTATTTAGAATGAAGGTTGACACGGCCAGCCAAGTCGTCTCCATTAAGCAAAATCTCCAGTTAGAATATGCCGGTCTATTCGAGAAGGAGCGCACGTCAAACGCCGAAGAGGAAGAAGACGGAAGTGGAACAGAAATGGAAGATTGCTGATAATTATTTATTTTTTCGATGATTATGATTGAACCGCCATGATATGTGTTGATATGTATTACAGTTATCAATAAAGTTGGTTTGTGTAAAAACTCAAGGACTCATGCAATTTCTGACCAATTACCGATATAAAATCATAATTAGCCGGTTTTTGGCTAATTATGGATTATTATCCGGACAACGATTTTTAATGCCCGGCTAGCTGGTCTGTAGTAGCTAATTAAGCAACTCTAGGGTGGGTAATTATTAAAGGTTATACAGTATATAGCAAACGGATCATTATAAAAATAAAGAAATGAACAAGACACGCCAATGTAATCGCATATTGTTACTGATCCAGCACGAATCGTACCATTTGACTCATCTGGGGTGGATCGGCGGCAGGGCGAATTATACATGTCTGATCTGGCAAGCCTTGGTTTAGCCTATGGTTTTGGCCCTACAGCTGTGGCTATATTTTACAGGCTACGGTTTTTTCCTTCTAATACATTAAAAACTTTTACTTTATTTATTAAAGGCGTAGCTAGAAGAATAAATTTCACAAGCAATACTTCTACAAGAAAGATCTCTTTGGCTCCACCGTGACCAGTCTAAATCTAGCTGGTCTGTAGTTCAGGATGGGTGACCGTCTAACACTGGGCTTGGCTGTGCTTGTAATCTCTTCTTTTTCCTCCACTGTCCTATCCAACACATTGTGCTTGGGCACACCAGCCATTGAAATGCACTTATAGCCGTGAGTGGATCGCCGGAAGTCTACATTTTTAAGGAATATGGCCTCCATCCTGGGTTGAACTTGCTTCTGGTCTGTAGCTATTGTCATGGGTCGGAGGTTTACTGCAGCACAGCCGATTAGAGCACACTTTTCGGCGGCTGCCATGGCGTTGCTGTGCTCAAGAGATCGACCAAGGGTTACGCCGGTGCAGACCTGGAAAAAAGGTAAAATTTGTGAATGACCGTAAGAAAAAGCTGGGACTTATATTTTAATTCGAATTCATTTTTTACTAGGGTTGGGTTATGGTTAGTCACCGGTGACTCACCGGAGCCATTGAGACTCACTGAAAACCGGTGGCCCACTTCAATGAAAAATTGTGGCGGCAATTTAATTTAAAGAAAATTTAAAAATTATTAGTGACAATTAAAAAACTGCGGACAACCCGTGAAAATATAGTGTAGAAAACCCACGGGAAACTGCTGACCAACCTGTGAACATCTCTTGCACTTTTTTGAACAGTAATTTTTTGAACAACGACCTTTAGACCACATGTAGACGGTAAGATATTCTTTAAGCTTGGGTGAGATCCAAGATTTGTGGGTCAATGATCTTGAAAAAATTTAAACGAACAAAACTTTAGTGACAAGACAAACTATGTTGATGGATTCGTGTGTTGATAAAAAATTAGTGTTGATGAATTGGTTGTTGATGAATTCGCTGTTGATGAATTCACTTAACGCCTTACTTTTT